>VYXD01002148.1:311179-330879 GCA_013397195.1 Hylia prasina | reverse complement strand
AACACTATATCTCAGGATAAGCATTTCTGATTTACTTCACTATAAACCTTAATAAAAACACATGTAACACACAATAGGCATATAATACTAGCTTTACTTTTACTTAATTAGATGCAAAGATTATCTGCAATTTTAAAGCTCTGCTTTTTTTTTACCTTGTGCATTGTTACTGCAGTATTCTACTTTGATTTTCCGGATTGTGTCTGAGCTCACAATAAGCTGTTGGGGTTTTTTTGATAACTTCCTCTATGCTTTCAGTACAGAAGGTACTTCCTTTTGTAATCTTTCATGATCCTTGAAAAAAATGACTAATGGTGGTAAAGATACATTTAATTAAATGTCTGACAGTTTTTTGTTCCTCTAAACACTTCACTTCCAGTATTTGTGCTTAGTCTCTGTCTTCATTTCATATATCTTGTCAGTCAAGGTTGAGGGGAAAAAAACAGGTATTTGTCATCTACCTTCTAAAAAGTGGGAAGTCATAGGGATAGCATTTTTGGTTTGTTATACATAGACTCCATTGGGCAAAAAGCAAAACAAAATTATTCATACATTAGATATTAGCTTTATGTATGAGCCTGATTTTTATTCATATAAATAATAAATTTAAAAATTGTAATTCAGCAGATTCCTTCCTCACATATAATTCTCATGAGCAAATTTCTACAGTGTTAAGCAAAAGTTAAGACAAGCATGCCTTGGCATTTTTATTATATGAAAATTCTACTGCACCAAGGTGTTGGTTTGCATTCTCCTCTCCACCTCCATAATGTGTGTGTGTGCATATTCACAGTATTAAAATTTAACTACTGTAAGCATCCCAACAGCAAGTACTATTTCAGCAGAAAACTGTGGATGGTTTACAACTCATCTTCTGAATGAAAAATGTCTTAAAATACTCCTTCAGATGTTTTAACAGTAAGAAGAGAGGTTCTTATTGCTGGACAGAAATGTACATTAATTCTACATTCCCTTGAGTTTTAAAGTGTAAGTTGAGAGCAATTTCTACAGTGTTAAGCAATATATTTGAAATACTATTCTTGGAACCTGAAATTTTATAAGGATGTGTTTCCACTATCCCCTGACTTTAAGATAAATGCAGAAAAAATCTCAAAATAATTCCAAAATTTGAAAATGCATTATTTGCTTTAAGAAAATATGTAAAATGTGCGAATTTTATATTCATATTTGTAACAGCAAATAATTTTCTTTAAAAATTCAGGTTTTAACAAAAAATTCGAGAATTATCAAGACAAATATATCTAGTCAATGATAATAATAGACTAAAGAGCTCACAGATTCATAAAGCAGAATAGAAGATCACTTTGTACCTAGCTGAAGAAATGAAGTTTACTTTTTTTTAGTCTGTGGAGTTCTTTCTATTTCTTTAGTCTGGAAGAACAGCTGTGTTTATACTCTCTTTTGTGACTCATTTCCAAGGGGGAAAAGTATAAACCTGGCCCCTGTATCTCTCAGTGAGCATGATTCAGATGCTACATTAATCCCCCCAGTTCCTTTCAAAATAGTTGCCAAGACTTCTGAAAAAAAACCTCACACTTGAAGTGGATGACTACATAATGAAAGATTTTGAAAACAGTGAATGATATTGAGGGAAGGGAAGGGTTATAGTCTATCAATGGTTTTTATTCTCTTTTTATTATAGAAGAGAGCTAAACTGTAATAAACAGAAATCACTAATATAAGGATCACAGGGGGAATTCTCTCAGTTAACAGATTGATTGACTTCAAAGGGAGCATCAGACACGTTACTGAGGACAACATTGACCTCAGGATTTTAAGTCAAGTTCTCATTTCACACATGCATCAAAATCAGATCATGAAACTTGTGAGGTGTTGCTGTGTTGTAAATCATGTATTTTTAAAAACAAAGAAGCTAATTTTTTTGACACACATATGGTCTTCGAGAAAAATAAATCTCTAATCTCCAGAAAATATTTGATTATGTTGCATAAGACAAAGGACATATCCTTTCATCAGTAGTTAAATTTCATTGTTCCATGTCTGTCTTACAAAATCATTTGTTTTTTTTCACATACCTTATTTCTTTTTGACCTATTTACTTAGGAATTATACTCCAGGATACGCTCTTCAATCTGTACACCTATATTATGCTCAGCCATAATGGAATTTAATGTCAGAACTCAGTCATGCACCCTGCAAAATTCTGATGTCTTTTATTTCATGCAGAGAAACTTTAAGTAAAACTCACATCACTCAAAACAATGACAATGAAAATCCATATTTTGCTACTGTACCTGGTTTTATAATGATTCCTCCTACATAGAGATATGCAATAGACTTTTAGAGCAAAGGCTAGGACCATAATTTCCCATGCTGTCTTCTACAACTGTTTTCCACGTTAGCAGGACCCACAGCCTTCTGGTTTAAGATATATGGATCTCTAACTTGACTGAGTATTCTGCAAGAGAACAATCACAGTTATACTACCTGAAATGGAAACACCTGCTGAATTAACTGATACTTATTGGAGACAGCAGAAAGCAGTAAGGCTCACTTCTAGGTCTTCCTTTCATTGTTGCCTGTGGAGCATTCTGCAGATGACCTGAGGAGTAAGCAGGCAAATTTACAAATATGTCAACTCACTGTCATTAAAAGGAAAGTTTAAAAGTGGGAATGGTGCTTAGTTCAAAACAAGAAGGAAATGTGGCAAAGTCTCCAGTCAAGGATTGAGTTGATAAATCTTGCAAAGCCTGTGCATTAAAAAAATACAGAGTATTTTGGAGTAGGAAGGCAGAAGAATTATGATCATGTACTTATAGCTTACTTTCTGCCTGAATCATGATCAACAGAACGTAATGGGTAAATGAGGACAAAAATTTTCTTCTTGACATAAAATTTATCAAAGGTTCCTAAGTTTTAAATATATAAAGTGCATTATTTTCATCTATCCTGATATTTTGAAAAACTGTATGCTGTTCTGGCTAAAATGTGTGTACGTACAACAACTTTGTCTGACCTGCTTTATATAGCTAGATTTTTCCCATGTACCACAAAAACTTTATACATAGGGCAATTCATCTTGTTATGGCCGCTCTTGTAAATATGGACTAAAAACAGCAAAATAATGGCATCACATTAGATTTAAAATTAAGTCAGAGATATGTTTCTGGTAAATAAATTTTGTGGTTATTGCGCTATTTTGAACATTCGCTCTGGAGGGAAAGTTTTAGCTCATATGCTCACACTGGGCACTGGGCCCCTAAGCAGAGCCAACCCTGAAAAAATGACCAGAGGAGCACAAAATTTCTTTTTCTTATTCCTTTAATACATCGTGAGTGATTAGTGACAGAAATCCCTTGTAGCCACAGTTCTATCAGAGTTTTCATCCACAGGAATTAATATTGCTCTTAAAAATTGGTGGTAATTCCTTCAGTTCTCAGCACTCATATCTTTATTAATTCATATATGCCAATTTATATCTAAGCCAGACAAGAGGTATTTTTATTTCATTTCCTTTCATGTAAATTAGTTTGGATATTTTTTTATTTAAAGATATTTAAAGTTATACTACTAGGCATGTCAGCCATTTTGACAGAAGTGGGCAACTTTAATCTCTACCTCACTGGGGTTCCTACATAATTTCCCATAGGAGAATACAATGAATCACTTGATCTCAGCTAGCTTAGATGAAATTCTGAGGTGGAGAATACTATATTTCACATCATTGAAATCCCTCCAGGTAGATTTACTAGGCACCCCTAGCATTTTCCTGATGTTTTCTACTAGTTTAAAATTAATCTTGACATAAGGTAACTGACTGTTTCAAAAGGAAGCAATATATTAATTTCTAGTCATACCTTTATTCTTTGCTTTACAGGGATGTCTTCTTCAGAGATAATGGAAGGTGCACAAAAAGTACAGCTTGCAAATTATAGAAACACATAAGCTTATAAGGGATGGCACAAAATGAAAAACAGTGTAAAGATTTAAAGACATATCCCAGGATGTCAATCAATTTCATTAAAAATAAAAAAAAAAAACCAAACAAAAAAGAGAGAGAGAGAAATTGTATTGCAATATGCCTATTTGATAAGTAGCATATTTTTAATTTCTTTTCTCAGGGATACTTTTCCAGCCCCTATTGCTCTTTAAACTCTTGGTAAATTAGTCAGTAGTACACATTAATTTCTCCCGATGAACTTAGATGTTTGAGTTGTACCTTTAGATAGATTTTTCTTTTTTAATAATACATTGTTTTTGGCAGTCAGAGATTAAAATGCTATGGTTTATGTCTTCATAAAGGGTTTTTGCCTATTATAGCAAAAGTGTATAACAAAGCTGCACCAGCAAAGTCCAAAAAAAAAAACCACTGACTGATTTAAAACTATGATTTAAACCACCACTATGATTTAAACCACCTAAGGCAACTTGAGATAAGGAAAGTGACACTATTGTCCAAAGCATCTGGAAGAACATCCACAGCAGGGCCCAGCCCAACACCTTCAGGCCGCAGCCCCAGGTTTATCTGCTGCCAGTCTTGCGCAGACCTTCACACCAAAGGGGGAGGAGGAGAGGTTTTGGGGCTGTGGTGAAAAAAGCCTCTGGTCAGAGGCACTGAACACCCATCCTCCACTGTGCAGACCGGCTGTCCTGGGGTGACTTTATGATGATTGTATCCCCAATTGTCTGTTCTATTTGTGCTGTGTTTTGAGTTCTCTGCCTTTAAGGCTGGTTCTGGGAGAAAAGGGGGAGCAAGAAGGAGTGCAGAGTTTGTTTTGAAAACTGCGTTCACTCGTCTGCATTCCTGCTCCTGGTCTCTGTGTGTTTGGCTGAGGCTCGGACAGACTGCAGGACAGAAATTTCTTTGCTTTTAGTTAGTTTTAGCTAGCTGAAGCAGAGAAACTCCTGGACTGGTTTTTTTGGGGGGTTTTTTTTTGGGTTTTTTGGGTTTTTTTTGTTTGTTTTTTTTTCTTGAGACTGCTTACACCTTCTCCAGACTAAAAGACCCAGAGGAGCACTGGGAGCTTGCACCTGCAGCCCACCAAGACCTGGACCTCTGGAGGGACTGATAAGAGACTGGACAAGCTGAGCTACCCACAGCAAGGACTTTCTGAATTTACCGTTTCACTTCAGAACAACAAAAGGTTTTATTGATTCATATTATTCATTCTTTATGCTTGTAGGCACTTTGTTTGTTAAATAAATAGTTTTTCCTACCTTTCTCTGAAGTTCTTTCCCCTCCCAGAAGGGAGGGGCCATTTGAATTGGCTCCCCTAGAGGGACCCTATTCAGGGGTTTTCTCCCAAATTTGCCCTAAACCAGGACACTGGCCCAGCTGCAGAGGCCCCTTACCCTGGGAAAGCCACATCTATGGGACATCCATATGAGGGATGGCAGAGGGGGTGTCATGGCCCGTCAAGGGCCTCCCACAAAGGGATCCCCAAACCCTGCACCTGAGCGCTGCACGTGATACAACGTGATGCAACACATCTGATGCAAGAGACAGTGTCAAACCTGCCCCCCCTGGATATTAATCCATTGGATTCCATACTTTTCAGTGGAGGATCCTCACCACCAAGACTAGACAGAGGGAAGCAATAAGACATTGTTGGAACCCGTGAAGGGGTGATATGTTTCTACTTAATCTCTGCCATCCTTCCTGTCCCCCCTCAATGCACCTCTTTTTTTCCTATTTATTTATTTCTTTTGTCTTTCTCTTTGCCTCTTTTGATATAAAATAAAATACAACAATTTTTTTTTATCAACATCTAACTTCATTTGGTTTTAATCATATGTTTTGGAAATATTCAAACCTTTCAGGGTTTGATCCATTTTATTCCCAGACAGTTCCCTTTGCTCTTTTGTGCTTAGAGCGGATCACAACAAGAGGGTTTTTTTTTCATTGCAATTCCCACAATAGCTTCACTAAGTTTTTCTGCTACTGAGAATCTTGAAGAAAGTGCAAACACTATTATAAAGGGCCTTTTGTTAATTTTGTTATTATTACTTTCCTAGGCTACCCCTAACGTAAAAAAGCAGCCTGAAACCAAAATATTTGCTTGAGTAATCTTAAAGGGCTGGACAGACTTTTAAGTCAGGGAAATAAATTTGTAATCTAGTATTAAGGTACCTAAACTTGCCGATCAGCAAATACTGTGAAAGAGATGTGAAAAAGCTACAGATGAACAGTTTGTTTTCTCCATCTGTGTAGAGAGATCAATAGATGTTGTCTACTTGGACTTTAGTAAAGCTTTTGACATCATTTCTCTCAGCACTCTCATGGAGAAACCGGCTGCTCATGGCTTGGATGGCTGCACTCTTTCCTGGGCAAAATCTCAGTGGGTGGCTGGGCCCAGAGAGCGGTGGTGGGTGGAATTACATCCAGTTGGTATCAGGTCCTAAGTGATGTTCCCCAGGGCTCAGTACTGGGACCAGTTTAATCTTTGTCAATGATCTGAATGAGGGGACCGAGTAGACCCTCAGTCAATTTTCAGGTGACACTTAATTAGGTGGGAATTTTGATCTGGTGGAGAGTAGAAAGGCTCTGAAGAGAGATTTTCACAAACTGGACTGATGGTCCAAGGCAATTATATGACGTTCAACAAGGCCACGTGCTGGGTCTGGCACTTGGGTCAAAACAACCCCAGGCAGAGCTACAGGCTGGGTGAAGAGTGGTTGGAAATCTACATGAAGGGAAAGACGTGGGGATGTTGGTTGACAGCTGGCTGAACATGCCTAACAAGATGTCCAATTTGAAGACACATGGGTTGGAAGGGTGAAGTACACAGTGGACAAGGAATTGTCTGGGTGGATACAGGCAGACAGTTGTGGTCAATAGCTCTATGACCAGGTGGAAGCTGGTAATGAGTGATGTTCCTCAAGGCCCTTGTCCTGGGAATGTTTCTCTTCAATATCTTTTTCAATGATACGGTGAGATCCGGTGAACACTCAGCAAGTTTGGAGATGACAGGAAGCTGAGCGGTGAATTTGACACAACAGAAGGGATTCCAGCCAGGGGGACCTGGACAGTCTTAGGGAGTGGGTCCATGAGAACCTCATGAGATTCAACAACTGCAAGGTTCTGCACCTGGATCAAGACAATCCCAGACACGAGTACAGATTGGGAGAAGAAGTCATGTAGAGCAGCACTGTGGAGAAGGATTTGAGGGTTCTTGTGGATAAAAAGCTGGACATGAACCAACAATGTGCTCTCACACCCAAGAAAGCCAACCACACCCTGGGAAGGAGCAAAAGCAGCATGGGCAGCAGGGCAAGGGAGGTGATTCTGCCCCTCTGCTCCCATGAGATTTCACCTGGAGTACTGCATCCACCTCTGAGGTCCCCAGCACAAGAATGACTTGGACTTGTTAAAGTAGATTTAGAAGGGGACATGAAGATGCCCAGATGAGTGGATGAGGACAGTCTGAGAGTTGGGATCTCTTCAGAGACCCAGTTGTGTCCTTCTGGTACTTAAAAGGGGTTTATAAAAAAAGAGGAAGAGGAACTTGTTACATAGGCAGAAAGTGGTAGGCAAGGAGAAACATTTTTAACCTGAACGGATTTAGATTAAATGTTAGGAAGAAATTATTTACTGTGTCTCAAGGTTGCTGTTCCTTGAGATTTCCTCAGGGTTGCTGTTCCCTGAGGTAATAAGGTTTTCAGGCTTTTCTNGACCCATCCCTGGAAGTATTCAAAACCAGGTTGGATGGGGCTCTGAGCAACCTGGTCTAGTGAAAGGTGTCACTGCCTGTGGCAGGAGGGTTGGAACTTTAAGGTAATTTCTATGATTTTATTTTCTTTCTGCAACTGAGCAGTTTGGCACAATTTGCTCAGAGATGCTGTGGACTCTCCATTCTTGAGATACTAAAATGTTGGTTGGACAGCATTTTAATATCTCAAGATATTAAAATGGCCAACAATCTCTAGGTGGTCCTGCTTGAGAGCGATGGGGTTGGACCTCCAGAGGCCCCTTCCTTTAAGCTTTTCTTAATTCTCTTATTGCTGATGCAGCCAAGGAGATACAGTCAAAGACTACAAAAGTGCTGATATTTTACTTGTAAGACAGTAACCCTTAATAAATTAGACTAATATCAGTCCCTAGAAAAATAAGATAAAGATGACAGAACTCAGATGATAAAAAAGTCAAGCACTAGAATGTAGGTAATTACAGATTACTAAAGCTTTATATAAACTAGGTTTTGTCTAATGAGCCAAATTTATTTTTTTTATTTATTCACAGGTTTGACCATGTGGCAGCTAAACACCACAAAACTGTATTCTTACTGCCCCACTTCCCAGGCGGGATTGGAAAAAAGGTAAATTTGTGGGTTGAAAGAAAGACAGTTTAATGAGTCAGAAAAGGAAAATAATAATAATAACAATAATAATAAGTAAAAATATTAGAACATACCAAATAAGTGATACACACTGGAGGGGTGAGGCGAGAAGCAGAAAAGGGCTTGACTCTGTGTGAGCCCTGGTCACCAATCACAAAAACATCAGCGTGTTATCAGCATTATTCTAATCTTAAATACAAAACATAGCACTGTATCAGCTGTTGGGAAGAAAATTATCTGAGCTGAAACCAGACCACTGTTTTGATTTGTTTGGATTTGTTTTGTGTATAACATTTTATACAGTTTGACACAACATGCTGAGGGGAAAAGAACCATGTATATTAAATCACTGGGGTTTGTATTAAATGGATTAAAAAGGGGTTAGATTGTGATGCTGAAATAAAGTGACATTAAAGGCAAATCAGTTCTTCTATTCACAATGATAGCTTAAAACCTCATGGTGAAATACGTATAGATGAGGATAGACCGTTCACATTGCTTTTTAGCATAGGGGTTAATAACAAAGGTTTTGAGAAAAAATTAGGTTAAACACATAGAAATAAATTATATATATAGGTTATTATATTATTTTATTGTATTATATTACATAAACCCCTGCAGAAAGTTTAGGGTTGTTGTTTTTTTTTTAATTACTACATAGCATTTGCTTACAACACGTTATAGTAAGAGCATTTTAGATAGACCCAGCTACCTGGTAACTATATGATAGCAAATGACAGAATGAAACACAGTGATGGAGTTATTTCTATGAAGGAGGGAGGCTATTTTAGAGAAATCAAAATTAGGCCTAAGATTATTCATAATTTGAATCAATTATCTAGAAGTAAACACAAAATTACTACTGGAAAAACCCCCTAAATACTACATCTAGCATTTCTCCAAAGTTAAACAGTGGTAAGGATAAAATAGATTAAGATCTTTAAGAGAGGAAATTGCACAGGTATTTAGAAAGAAATAAAGACAGAAAGGATCACTGAATTTTTTGAGAAATAGCAATGGAGAGAATCTACATCTGTAAAATATTTGTAGATATAACCTGTCATGTAAGTCTTAAACATATCTCTGCTTTCTTCAAGAAAGCAAATCTAAGAATTGTCTCAATGAATAGCATCTTCCTACTTTCAGATCTAGTGGCAAAAACTATAGAAAGACATAATGACTTCAATGGGAAGGTGCACAAATTGAAATATATATGACAATGGTGTTTTAGGAAATGTCAGCTGTTAAAACTGGGTAATAATGGCAGTTCTAACAGAATACTAATTAATGTAGACTCTATTAATAAACACCTTCATGTGAAAACAGGTATTTTCCAAGTAAAATATAAAGACCTTCACTGAAAACTGTTGATGCTACTGGGCTGTACACATCTGGTAGACTATTATGTAGGAAATGAGCTAAGAAGTTCCACTGATTTCTTCTGGCCCCAGCTGACATGCATACAGAAAAACTGAGGAGATCTAGCTTACTTTATCTTTTTTTTTAAATTCTTTTTTTAAAATCTTTTTGACATCTTTGTGTTCTACTCACTGTACAACAAGTGAAAGCAGAAGCCCAAGAGAGTCAAGGACTTCAGATGAATTTTGGAAAATCATCTTTCAGCCAATGTGGAAATACCACTGCTAGTGGTTCAGAAAGAAAAATCTCTAGGGTGCCTTGCCAGTGATGGAAATACTCAAAAGTTCTGGCTCCAAGTATTGTAAGATTATGCAGACAACCCTAATAGTAGTCTTTTATTTGGAAGATTTTATAACACTATTGGTGAAAGTTGCCAAAAATATGGGAAATAACATCTTCATGCCTGAGTACTAGAAATAGTTTTTAACAGTTCATGAAGGAGCTAAATGGTGATGTTAGAAAAGCCAAGCTTACCCAGAAAAATTCTGAAAGAGGAAAGATTTTGATACGCTGCACAGTAAATAACTAACATTCATTTTTCTTTCTTTAATTTGTTAAATAATGAGAAACTGACATCCTCAGAACCTTTTTTCTCAGTGTTTTTTCTCCCCATTATAGATTAATTTTTTAACGGATTATACCTAATTGAAGAACCAGATAAATTTTCCTCCCAAGTGCCCACATAAACCTTCATTCTGTTCTTTTATTGTTTTCATGTTCTCATGTTCAGTGACTAGAATAAAATGTGCAAATGAGATTATGTAGTCACTTAGGACTCTGCTGTCTTCAACAGCTTTTGCATCAGGACTAGCCCCTCAAAATATACATGATACCAAAGAAAATGATCTAATAAATGCAAGGAAGACAGCAGAACATATAATTTAGGGTCAGTAATGATAGAATATTCTTCACATCTCAGAAAATAAAGGAGAAAATTATTTACATCCATCACAGAATCATGGTGCTTGATATTGGAAGGGACCATCTGGTCGAACCCCCAACTTTTAAGTACTTTGAAGGATGGAAACTCCAAAACCTCTCTGGGCAACCTGTGCTTGATCACAGTGAAAAAGTGTTTTCTGATGTTCAGATGGCACCTGTTGTGTCTTCGCTTGTGCCCATTGCCTCTGGTGCTGTCACTGTGCACAGTTAAAAGAGCCTTGCTCCATCTTCCTCCTTTGTGTATTTATGTACACTGACAAAATTCATCCTTAACATTTTCTTCCTTTCACTGAACATTCTTGAGTCTTGCAGTCTTTCCTCATAGGAAAGATGTTCCGGTCCAGTCTTTGCAACACCTTTGTGGCTCTTTGTTAGACTCTTTCCAGCATGTTCATATCTCTGTTGTACTGGGGATCTTAGAACTGAACACTGGACTCGAAGGGTGGCCTCTCCGGTGCTCAGTAGAGAAGGAAGAATCACCTTTCTCAACCTGTTGGCAATACTTGGTTTATTGCAGTCCAGGATGGCATTTCTTTACCTGTGCTGCAAGACAACATTTTTGACATGTTTAACTTTGTGTCCTTCAGAACCCGTAGGTTCTTTTCTGAAAAGCTGCTTTTCAGCCTGTTGGACCTCGGGTTATATTGGTGTCTGGTGCTGCTCCTTACCAGGTGCAGGAGTTTGCACTTCCCTTTGTTATATTACCTGAGGTTGACCTGTCTCTCCAGCCTGTCCCTCTGCATGACAGCACATTATTCTGGCACGTCGGCCATACATCCCAGTTTTGTATTCTTAGCAAACTTCCTGAGCAGACACTCTATCATTCAGGTCAATAATGTTCAGTAGGATAGGACTCAATATTGATTTTGAGGGATTCCAACTAGAATTTCTTTCTACTGATCTCTGTTCTCTGGGCACAGCTATTCAGCCTGTTTTCAGTTCGCTGTCCTCTCACCCAGCCCACACAGACACAGCCTCTTCTGTGAGAATCTTATTGGAGATAGTGTCAAAAGCCTTACTCTTTAAAAATAGTTATAGAACCTCCCTTATTAATTATATTTAAGGAACTGCCTAATCCTACAGGAAAAAAATGTCTATTGGAGTTCGGAACACTTATGTACCATAACTCTAATTTGTGAAACACAGCTTCCTTCTCCTTCAACCGTGGGATTCTGCATAAAAATAATTCAATTTTTATTTACTGTATGTATGGCTAATACAATGATTTCACTTTCCATTCTTTTGCCTCATTTATATGAAAAAACTACAGCTCAGGATGCTGAAAGTATCCTGATCTTACTAAATCTAATTATTAAAAAATTATGTGTTGGACTTCATAAAAACTAAAGATCACTTTGAAACAATCCGCTCTTAAGTCCTGTTCTACAACTAGGCTTTCAGGATGCTTTTTCTTTCTCATTTTTTAATGTAACATTTACATCTGTCTATAACCAACACAAGCAATGTCATCCGTATGGTTTGGAAAAGCTTAAGGCTTGGGTGGAGACCAGCAAGTCTCCTATACCTACTCTTAGGTACTAAGACCTGACTGGGAAAAGCACTTTAAAGACAGGTAATATCTGTAACAGCAATCAATCCATTTGTCCTTGGTTTATTTTAAGGGGTTGTGAAATCTTCAGGTCTTCCAAACTATTTCTGCTGTTTCTATATGATCATATAAGTGTTACAGATAGAATGACTGTTCTAATTTACAGACTGCTTGAAGCCTAGGCTCATTTCTTTTTGATAGCAGCCTTGCAGTTTCATCCATGCCTTGGTCACTTCAAGACTACAGATATATTGGTACAGTAAAAAAAACCCTACATTTTTCTGGTACGTGATGCAGTGCATTATTTGCTAAGTAGTGCTTTTTCTTTATGAAAACATATTAGGTGTGTGCTCTGTCATCCATATTAGTTGTTATGGGAGCTGTCATATTGATATTATAGTTTGGGTTTAGGTATATAAGTGCTGGAAACCAACACATTCAAGACACTTACCTGTCTTTCATCTTCTGCTGCATCTCTGCAATTCTGAGATGAGACAAAACTCACCTGAACTTCAGCAAATATAAGAAACAGTAATTGATGTATTTTTTTACCATTTCTCTGCCTCTGGTATTGTTTCCTGTCTTCATTTGTAACATCTGGATTCCACTTGCTTTTTTTCAGTGCACACCATAAAATCAACCATATTTTGAATATGCTTATTAAAACACACTATTTAGTTAAATTTTGACAACAATAATAAAGATATTGTTAGGACAATAATTATTTTTGCTATATTTCTATGTTGTTGTGATCCTCAATGTGACTGACACTGGCTGAAATGTAATAATTTGCTACTAATGTGATTGTATCCAGACATTTGATGTTTGTTTTTCATTTTAGGGCTGAAAAATTAAGTTAAATAAACAAATACTTAAAGAAATAAGCATGTAAGCATTTCCCATAGACTGTAAAAAATATTAAAGTACCAACCAAAAACTTATAGAACCGTATGTTCTTTTATGTTTAGCTTCATAATGACTAATTGCTTAATCCTTTTTGCTGCTCCAGTAGTTTTTTTGATTTTATTGAAAATTCAACATTAACATACCATACCTATATTAATTTTACAGTTTTATTTAAGATCTTCTCTTCTAAATTTACCACATCTAATATATTGTCTAGAATGAGTAGAAACTGATTGGCATTTGCATAACTTTCCTTGCTTAAGTATTTGGAAGAAACAAAATATGCATTTTTATTACAAATTATTTAAATCATCAGCTGTGAAATTAGCACTTTTTTATCAATCTATTATCTTGAATAACTTTTCTTTTGGAAGCAAATAAAACCCACTTAAAACAACTCTTTAAAAATATATACCAAAATATGTTTCTGTATCAAAGTGAAGGGAAAAAAGATGTTCCAATGAACATCTTTAGTTCACTGACTTGGATCAAATGAACATTGTTTTAGGAAATAAGCTGCAGCTCAAGTAAATAATATATATGTTCTCAATATTATGAAATACTTTCATTACTATGATATCTTGGATCTTCATCAGAATCACAGTGGAATTTACTTAAAGTTTGTAAAACCTCTTGATGAAAAAAGACTTAAGAAAATTTTCATATCTTATAAATTAAGTAAATGTATGAGGCTGGGAATTTCACAATACAGCATTTTTATTTTTAGTTTAGAAGTTACTGTCTGTAGTCCTACAAAACTCTACCAACACTTTCAAACAGGGACTTCACTGAGTTAAAAGCCACCATAATTTTAATCCTTCAGGTTTAATCAACTTGTTTTATACTTGTAGAGAGTACTTAGTCTGAAACAGAATTTTCTTCTAGAAATTCATTAGATGCTGGTTTTACAGTATTAGAAGAACATGAGGAAAGTGTGAGTACCTTGAACAGTTTGTCCGCAGGTCATGAGAGGCACACTAAGTAAAGGAAATTTCATTTTCTTCTTATGTCTCATATCACAAAGATACACCTCACAATGACGTTAGGAGATTGGCCTCTTTCATTGTATTTGCAACAGGAAAAGATGCTAAAGGAACTACAAATTGTAAAGAATACAGACAGTCAAGAAGTTTTGACATTTTTCAAATAACAACTTCAAGGACTCAGGTCACAGAAAAACATCACCATTACAGGTCACCAAACAATTGCACGAAGAGGCTGTACTTGTTAAAGACAGGAAGAAAAGTCTGGCTAAGAGTTTATTTGAAATGCATCAAGCGAATTGCTGGTATTTTTCAGGAAGTGCTGCAAGATAAAGATGGTCCATAAGTTATAAATTTAAGAGAT
This sequence comes from Hylia prasina, assembly GCA_013397195.1. Taxonomy (NCBI): domain Eukaryota; kingdom Metazoa; phylum Chordata; class Aves; order Passeriformes; family Sylviidae; genus Hylia; species Hylia prasina. Next base: position 316,398 of record VYXD01002148.1, on the reverse strand, counting down.
ATTTTCAAAGTCAGTAGTTGAATTTCCAACGCTTATGGAGGCAATGGGATTTGGGGTTAAAATGTTTTGAAAGCGATTTTTTTTTTTCTCTGGATTTCCCATTACAGACAAAAGCCATCTAGAAATGGCAATTTCATGTAATTCCAGGCGGTCCTGTTTGTCTATTTTAAAATACTTTAGGAAAAGATTCAATAATTAAGATCATAATGCAAAGCTAAATTTTATCCTTATCAGTGGATATCACTTTTCATAATCATGATGGTCAAGTAATACCTTTGTTTGTCTGCTGCTTGAAGGGTGACTGCAGAAAATCAGTCATGCCAGATAAGACAGACCCCCACATCCATTCTTCCCTCTATTGTTTGTGCATTTTGCATTCTTCAGGCATAATAAAAAGATCGATATGTGAATCACATTTTAGTTTCTGCCTGCTATTCCCAGGCATTTTCTCCAGGGCCCTATATTGTATTTTCTCCTATTTTTTTATTGAATTTATAATATCTTTTTATTTGCTTTCTATTACAGCACAGATAATAAAAATGCATAGCATAATACTGGGCATATATAAAGAGCACAAGCACTGAGTGGGAATACCAAATGGTTTTTTGTCTCACGAGAAGGAATGGATGATGGGAAATATGATCTATAAACTCTCATGAGGCAGTGAGTAAACAGGAATTGCAATTAGGGTTCAGTGTTGGATATTGATAGTTCTCTCAGGCTTTGCTTCTTCATGAAAGCAGAGAATGAAATTCATTAAGTACTTTCAGTTTCTGTTGTGCACTTTGTTGCCATGTCCCAATCAGTATCCTATCACATCTAGGGACAGGGAATTCTCTCCACTGAAGTTATAAAATTCTGTATACAAACTAAGATTTGCCATTATCATGAGATACACCAAACCCAGAGGAACCACAACCATCTCTGGAGTTTAGGCAGAACTTTGCTCTCTTGGGATACGGAGTCTGGTTGCATCAACCTGTAAGGAAAAAAAAAAAATAGGCAAAGCTGTCTAAAGAAGGAAGAAACTATCTGCTTTACCATTCCTTTTACAAGTGCCCGGCGGCTGTCATTCAAGCAGAGACTGGAAATTTTTGCTAATTTCATTCTCACATGGAGCAGTTTCAGATTTTATGTCTTGGTTCAAGAAACTTGGTGTAAGAAACACAAAGCTTAAACATCCTTCACCTTGAACTCTTTCATGGAAATACTTTTTGGCTATGAATGCTTTAATGTTTAGGCTAACATGTAAGACGTGAACAGCACCTATGGTGATTGTTCTTCAAAAACTGAGCACATCACTTTTCATGATGGTTGTAGAAACACCAGCTTGTTAAATCAGCTCATGCTTGTCACAATGATTTCTCAGGTCTTTGAGAAATATCATGTCTTCTAATTCCCAAACTCACTTTGTATTTAATGCTACACTTCATTTTGTAAAACTCATTAACAGTCCTAGAAGAAGAAAACAGGTCTCCTCTCTTCTACCACGTGTACATAGCCCATTTCTTCTCTTTCCCATTTTATACCTTGACACCCAGGAAGTAGGAAACATATTTAAATCATGTCAGATATAAGAGGAAATCAAACATGGATCCATTCTTGGCCAAATGCCCGAAATATGAGTCTGTTACTGAAAATGGCAGGTGAAATAATCATCACTGTTTCCTTTATGGCAGAGTAAATTTTTTTACATTTCCTCCATGTTTTTAAGCTGGAAGAAGTTCTGTTAAATTCAGACTCTTGTGTTTGGAAATAAGGTGCTGAGAACTGCTAGGATGTATCTGTTTAGGTCCCTCTCTTCTAGATGGCAGCAAATTTCTTTCTCAGGCTGCTGATCTTTAAATCAGTTGTCATCCAGAGCCTAGGGAGCTTGGGCAAGGCATGACTATGTGTTTATTTTAATTTTGGAGGTATCTGTTATCTAGTAGACCAAAGTATAACACAAGATGTAATTTGTGTACCACTAAAACTTCCTGGCATATTTTGTTTAAAATTTAAATAGTTTCAGGCTATTGTTTCAGTATAGAATATCACATTCTAATCCCACTATCACTGATATCAATCTAATTCCTCCTCTTGATGTCAATAAGCCATGACTTAGAAAATTAATATAATTTTTAAATAATTCTTCAATATTTTGGCTAAATAATGAGAAGTATTATTTCAGTTATGGTATGATTTGATAAAAATCAGTAAAATTGATTTTTTTCATTTTTATTTTATTGAGTACTAATTATTTTGATCAAATGGCTTCAGTGTCCTAATAATCAGTAAAACCCATTGCACAAAGTCTCTTGGGACAAACAGAAGCAAACTGCAAATGTCTCATATGAGTGCTCTCCACAATATTTACTGCCATGAAGGGTGTTAGAAGTTTCTGCTTGCTTGCTTTAAAATTCTACCACAGAGCAAGTCCACTGTAGTGAAGAACTATTCTCTCATATTTTGAGGAATGAAGGAAAAGCATACAAATTTTAGGTCATTGTCCTGAAGAACAGTCTTGAGGCCACTTCAGCTGATCATTTGCAAGGGGCAGGAACTCAATGCCTCTCAAGAAACAGCTGTGCATGGCCCAAAAGAGGACTGTAAAAAATAAATTAATAGGCTTGCCTCCTGGTTTAGAAAACATTGTAGGATATTCTCACTGGCATGCTCAAATCCTTGATATATGTGCATAGAGTTGGTATTTTTATGATTTTTTATGATTTTTATTTTAAATTCAAAACATTAGAACCTGCAGAAACATTAATCTGAAAGAGAAACACTTTGAGATAGGGCCCCTTCAGATAGCAGTCTTAAAAAAGTGGCATCAAAATGAGTTTGTAATTAATTATATGGAATGCTTTGAAGTAAAACAGAATGTACTATGAAGCAAGAAAATAAATTAAGATACAGAAAATATTTAGGAGAGGAAACACATGCTCTGGAGAGTCCTGAAGTAAAAATAATCTTTCATGGCTGGCAGCTCTGTGTCTGACAATCAGATGATTACTGAAGATTCTAGTTCATGAAGGACATAAAATAAGAGTATTTGCCTGTTACTGCTTGAAAATTAAGATGAGGAAGAAGATAGTGAGGCAAATTTAGCTATAAAAGATTTAAGGTATACCTGAGAATTACTAATATATTGAATGTTTTGTTTTACCTCCTTCTGTTCTACTTCTTTCAATTGTTATTATCTTTTTTGTCCTTATAATTTAAAAGAAAAATAATAATGGTGCCCTTTCTCAGGGAACATCATTTTACAAGTCCCACCAGCTTCAGAACACACCACCAAACCAGAACTGCCTAATGTATCTTTTGGCACAGCTTTGCTGTCAGAACCAGCTACAAAACTCTCAGTGAGCTCGTTAGTATTTATTCTGCATCTGTATGAAATATTTTTTCTCTAGCAATGATGGGAAATCAGTCTTGCATTATCAAGCTAATACAAGACTTTATATCATTGTGAATACAGGAACAATATTTCTGTGACTGTATTCTAACATAGGCCTTTCTAAAGTAACAATTAGTTGTATATACTGTTATAGGATAAACAGTGTTTCTGACGTGCAAGCTGGTCAAGATATTTCTGACCTCACAGGACCACAGAATTTTTGGGCACCTCTAGTCTAAATTCCTGCTAGAAACTGGGTCAGCTATGGGGTTATACCAGGCTGGGCAGGTTTTGAATCTCGACACTCTAGCTACAAGGACTGTACAGTCTCTGGGCTGCTCATTCTCCACTATTTAGCTTTACCTATGGTGAAAGCGGCTTTCCTTATATCAAGCCCTGCTAACCAATGTTGACCTTGTTCTCCATCACAGCCTCGATGTCTTGTTCAGCATTCAGCCAGTCATGCCCCAAATGGTATCAGTTATTCCTCTTTCCCAGGCAAAGGACTTTTACATTTGTCATTACTGAATTTCCAGAAATTCCAGCTGGCCCATTCCTCCATTCTGGCTAGGTCCCTTTGGGTGACAGCTCTGCCATTGAGCAGAGCCGGTTCCCTCAGATTTGGCATCTTAACAAGAGAGGGACTCTGCTGCTTCTTTGAAGCTATTGAAGGAGATCTTAACAGGACAGGTCTCAGGACAAAGCCTTCCATTGTTTGATTTCCTACCAAGCTCCAGACAGAATACAGCTGATTAATCACGAACCTCTGCAGGTGGTTCTGCTCCCTCATATAGTAGTCCACCCTTCCAGACTCTTAACATCCTAACTCAGGTACAAGGAGGAGAAGGAGGAGGTTATTCCTGCCTTGAAGATCTTGCTCAGAGAAATGAGCTTTTAGAGACATCAGGGTAGATCAGAAAAGAGTTGCAGCAGAGAAGTAGTCAGCCTGAGGAACTGCTGACAGCAGCAGGCAACATGTGTCTTAGACAGGAGGCAAAGAACTTTCTGAGCGTAATAGAAGATTGTGAATGAATTGAAGGGTGTCTGATAGTGTGCTAATGTGTACAGGTGAAAAATGGTTCAGAGAATTAGTTAAAATTTGTTTGGTGTGAAGCTGTATAACTCTCATTTTTATTATGAAATAACAAAAATGTGTAAAAGTCACCAACATAGATTTTAATTTTTAGATCAATAAGAACTTAGTTTCAAAGAGGTGAAATGTAAACAGATTCAAATGGATTGCTGTGATTTATATGTTTAATTAGAGGTTTATGAATTTTAAGTTAGACAAGCTGCTATATTTTACCAAAAAATGAGTCATATTTGGGCCAATTCCAAAGAACCCAAAGTTGTCATCTGTATGCCAACCCAGCTGTTCTTGCAGGTTTTAAAAACATGAAAGAGGCAACTACAGTTGTTTGGAAATAAAGGCCATTTTCTTGATTTTCATTCAACAAATCACGAAATGTAGTACATGAGCCATTTATTTCCTAATTAAATTTATTTCCAAAATTACACCAAATTAAAGCACAAAATTAGTCATGATATATTTTTGACCTATATGGCTTTGTTAAACAAATTATTTGGAAGGTCAAGGAAGTTTATGTTACATTTTTTATTTTGTTAGTGCATCATATGAAGTGGTTATTATCAAGTCACTGACTTCCCTCAATATATTTACCAGTAACACTCTGTGTTTACAGAGTTTTGATCGCTGCTTAACAGAAGACACAAAGGTATGTGTACCTTTTTTTTGAAATTGTTACTGAGGAGGACCAGAGAAAGAGGACCTTTCTGAAGAGCAGGATAATGCTCCTTTCATCTGAATGATAATTTGATG
>VYXD01002148.1:269781-311114 GCA_013397195.1 Hylia prasina | reverse complement strand
AAAACAGTTTAGTGGCTTCAGGGTTATATAAGGTGATACACAGTGTCCACAGAAAGCGTGCAGTTTCTAGCCAAGTTGGAGGGTTTGCCACTCAGTGTCATACAGGGCCAGTGTTTGTCCTCCTCTAATCTTTATCTCTTTCTGCTATTACTGCTGTCTCCATGTACTTTGGATCATTCTCCATGCTGTTATTACAGCTGATAGAAACACAGGGATAAAGGTCATAAACCCAAAAAAGCTTCAGAGAGTTCAGTAATAGCTCATATTTATATCATTGGAAATAGAATAATGTCTTCAGTTTCTTGCTGTCAACAACATAACAATCATGATGATAACATACAGATCTGCAAAAACTTTGAAATATCTAGCTCTGCAGAAGTGATAGAAGTGGCTGAATCTATCAAGAGTTGTGAATAGGCACAACAGAACCAAAGAAGGGCCAAGAAAAAATACACAGGATTGGTGTACCAAGTATCATAAATATCTGCATTCTAAAACAAGATTTTAAAAGAAGTAAGCAGTGAAACCTGATATCTTTCTATGTAATCAGAGCAAGGATCTATATTTTACAACTTTGGTTATGGCAAGTGCCATATTCAATTTGCAATAATAGGACTTCACTGAAATAGCATATAACGTGCTAAACATGAAACAGCAGAAGTAATGTTTGCTTGCATATTATAGTCTACTCTGGGGGCCAGAATATAGATGTAGGTACAACAAAGAATGTCTTCAGTAGTGCTTAAAAATATAACAGTACAGTTTCCACCTAGCAAGGGAGTCTGATATAGGTTTATATTAAACCCAGAAAAACAGAGTGAAATTTTTCTTAAGCAATTGGCAGAGTAAGGTAGCCCAGCTAACCTGACACCCAGCTGGCAAAAGAAGAGTTATATACCAAACAAGTTGTTGAGTAAACTTTTGGCCACTGTTGGTGGAGATAACCATCAAAGAGAAAAATCCTTCAGGCTTCTTTTCCCTTTCAAGCTGTACAATGTTGAGATGGAAGGAATCATAAGGTAGTGAAACAAATTTTTTTACCATAAAAATGTGCAAAGTAAAACCAATCGATTTCAGGAAAGACTTTAGTAAACTCAGAGAATTGTTGGACTGCATATCCTGAGAGGTTAGTCTGAGCAGAAGAGATATTTTAAAAATCTGGCAGTTCTTTTAAAAAAGGACTTAAAGGGCTCAAGTGCAAGCTATTCCCCTGAAGAGGAAAGACAGAAAATATCATAAGGGACCTACTTGTCTAAATGAAGAACATTCATAGATTTAAAATGAAATGAGCAAAAAGAAAGTAGAAACTAGGCCAGACTAATGAGAATGAACAAGAAAGTATAGCATGAACATATAGGAGCAAAATGAGAACCATAGGGAGGGAAAAACGAAAAAGGAGCAGCAATTAGCAAAGGACAAAGAGAATATCAAGTACAAGACAAGAAAAAACAAAGGGAAAGGTCAGTCTGTTGCTGCTAACCACAGCTAATGACAGAAAGGCTTTGTCGTTCTTCTGCACCAATTTTTAAATCATAGCTCTACTGCAACTAGGAGCTATAATAACCTCTAGTGGCAGACATAAGAAAATAAGGAGGTGAGTGACAAGGTATATGGATTTGTCATGAATGGATTGTGTCAACCAAAACATAATTTCTCTTTAGTAGAGAGCAGTAGGCCTTGTGAAGAGAAAAGAAAAAGTAGATTACATATATCCTGACCTGAGCAAGCCTTTGAGAGATATGCTCATAAGCAGCCTTGGGGGACATAATCTAGATGAAAATAATACAGACTAGAGGCAATATTAATGTTTTGCTGTCAGAATGAAGGCTGTGTCAAGCAGGGCTTTCTAGGGTTCTGTCCTATGTCTAACATTATTCAATATTTTCATATGCTTCTTAAATTTGCTGTTCAGGGGGGACAAATATAGAATACTAAAACCATGCAAAGATACACTGCTGCACAAACACAAGTCACAGTTCTGATACAAACTGAATAAATACTGTCTTATGCTAAGAGTTGAACATGGAATTGCAAAGTCATGCCGCTGTGCAAGGAAAAAAAGTCATACTTACATGAATAAAATGGGATATAAAACCTATAAACAGCCTGATCCTCTACTAGCTAGCAGCAACACATCATTTGAAGCGGTGCACTCTTTTGGTCATTGTATTTTTAGAAAGACAGGCTGTAACAGGGTAGTTTTCAGACAGAAAACAGGATTCTCTGTGTCCATATCAAACAGCACAAAAAATAAAGCGGCGTAGAAGACTGCATGCAAGCAGCATGGAGAGATTTTCCAGTGACAAAAATTAAAGCTGAATTTAACTGAAGTCAGCTACAGCTGCAGCACAAAATGAGCTATCTTCATCACTAGAGCTCATGTAAATCTGGGTTACCATGTGTGCCTTTATGTGTCTGTGTATATATACATACATACATTGGTAGTTTGTAGATAAATAGATAGATAAATATTCTATCCTAGAAACAAGGATAAGGATCTCCAATTCATTGCTGGTTGAAAATTAAAAGAAAATATGCAAACTACCTTAAGTAATTTTAAAAGTTTTTGTTTATTTCCAAGAATATCATTCTTTTTTTTTTTTAATTTCGCTTGGATAGCAACCATGTTCATTCAGAAGTAAATTAGTTTAGCTTATATAATGAAAGAGTTTGTCAAAATCGTGGACATTTGGATTATATAGCACTGGAGATTTCTAAGTGCATTTTCAACAAAACCAGTAACTAAATACATGTAGATACATTTCTGTTTTTTCATGAAAGAGCTGCTCTCCTGAGCTCTTTGTGATGTGATTATCCAAATTATGATGTAAAGTATTACATTTATTTAAAAAATCTAGCGAGATATATGTACAGACAACATATACTACAAGAACACTGACAAATAAAAACAGAAAGTTAAGTGAATAAAAAGAGCAAAGTTATCAACACATTTTAAACCACACTAAACTAATTTGCAAGAAAAAATTAGTTTCTTGACTTTTATGTCAACCAGAAGACATAAAAATTAGCAAAAAAATAGGGAGAAATATGGATACATTGACAAAAGCTGAGCCGCAAATGAAATAGCCATTGAGGGCAGAATTCCAAAAATTAACATCAAACACTTTGGTCAGAATCCTGTAATCTTATAATTATAGTCAAATATTGCAGAGATGTATTATTAACCTATAGAGACAAGAATTTCTGCAGGTTTTGTATGATGGCATTTTAACCTATTTGATTCTCTTTAGAAAATATTTTTATCAGGCGATATTCACTCTAAATGTCATAGAAAAAGAATCTTAATGAATATTCATGGCATGCAGTTTGTATTAGGGCAAATGTCCAAATGGAATTGTTCTTTTTTGCCATTCTAAATGTCCCATAAGCTTGAAAAACATCCAGTCATAGAATAAAAACAGTCTTGTGTCTTAGTATTAGCAATAAATTTGGGATGCAGAATATGCAAAACGTTTTTTGAAAATTGTTCCCAAGTACTCTGTATGCTGAAAGAGATTTGTGTTTCCGTAATTATTCAAGTTGCCACTGAGTAATTTAGAGTGCTGAAACTGTCCATGAAAACAACCGGACTCAAACACACAGCCATTTTGCAAATATTGTGATCTAAGGTTTTAGCGCTGCTCTTTTGCTTGTTTTTATCCTTTGGAGGTTATACCCACTACAGCTGAAACAGTGAAACAGAGCAAGAGAGCACATCCTGGTGTCAATTACAGACGAGGATAATTTGAATATGATTTATCTAAATTCTGTCAAAATCTGATTCTGACAAAGTAAATAATGAGAAAAGCATAACAAATACAAAAGGATTTAGTAGATACGTGTTTAATTTTTTTTAAATGCTTCATAATACATAAATTGCATTTGATTAAGCACAATTAATATCTTCTTTTGAAAATGGTATTTCAAAGAAAGAACATCCTTAAGTCTATCTGAAGTCCAATTGTTCCTGTTAAGAAAGAGACAAAACAAGCAAATAACATAGAAGGGAGGATTCTGAGAAGTAACGAACCTTACATACATAGAGTTACACTAAATACCAGGACAACAAAAGCATAATTTTTGTCACTGTTGTGCCTTTAAGAGCAGTATATCCTTCCCAAAGCACTGTCAGTGCTGACACAAGCTAGGTTCACAAGCTACACTGTCATTACAGGGAACAGTATCTTCCAAAAACAACCTATGAATGATGCAGGAAACAAATAAAAATTAACACCAATATATCAACTTTATCAACAAGTAGGAAACTCAAAAATAGACATCGCTAGACTAAAACATACTAAAATATTGCTGCAAAATCAACACGCAATATAGAAATAATGAACATATTTACAAATCAGAAAAAAGGACAACTTAATTGGATACATAAAATTGATAAATCAAGAGACAGTTTTTCTGTCTTGTTTCTAAACAGCAAGCCCAGGATTTCTTTTACTTTTTAAATTTTCTTCTGTTTTTCATGAAGGATGACATAATAGGCAAATTCAGAATTGCTTGATCTCAGAAACTACTTTAGAAAATTATGTCAATGTACATTCTTTTCCAAATAATTGTGTGTTCCATTGCAACAGCAAAAAAATCCACGTCATAATAGGAATCTACTCAAGTGACAATTGATCCTTTAACAAGGGAAAAAGGTAGTTCTCTGAAAGATTATTTTTAGTTTGCTAGAACTTCAAATTTTATTGCCTTTCATGGTCAATATACAGAACTAAGGTTCTCTTTTAGAATGTTAAATTAATCTTTAATTAGTACTGTGTAGAAAATAGTGCAAATATATGGAATTCTCCTTATTTAAAAATTAATCATTTCTCAGAAGACATCTGATTCATATAACACTAGGATGAGCTATTACTCACAAATTCCTTTATATATTAATTGAGCTTATGACTATCATAAAGCATATACACAAAATGCGTGGTACACTCAGCCACCCACCTAATGCTAGCATTATGTGTTTTGCATATGAGACACATAGTGAGCAATAGTATGGTTTTGTATATCCATATACGTATGGATATGCCAATATTTATCCCACAGATAGGTACCTTGATTTTTGCTGATCTAAGTATAGCAACCTGGACTAAAGAGAATATCCAAAAGCATTTCATAAAACTGTAGACATGTTGAGGTTGAAAGAGACCTTTAAGATCATCCAGTCCAACCCAGTGCCACCATTGTAACCCCAAAACCACTAAACAATAACTCATCACCAGATCCAGGAACCTCTTAAACAGATCCAAGGATGGTGACCCCATCACTTCCTGGGCAACCTGTTTCAGTGCCTGAACACCACAAAAGGTTTCTATTTAACATTGTAGTAAAGGGGGGACACTGATCCACTGCTATGACAGATGCAAACTTTACTCCAGCAAGATTTTTAGTGCACATATCGGAATCCTGCTGAATTCAGGCAAGCACACAGGCAGATATTCACTAACTTGAGACTTCATTTGCATGTTCATTTCACTGCAGCTTTCAGCAGACTTGGTGTAATGCTGCTGCAGATCAGACACTCTATTTTGAAATTGATGTCTGCACAGACTTTTGAAGCATATTTAGAGTTGCAGTGAGACAATTCAAATTAAATTTCTTTCATTTAAATAACATAGATGGAGAGAAAAAAATAAAGAAAATACTACCTTTATTATTTCATATTATTTAGTTTAGTCAAAGCAGCAATATTGCCACTACATCAGTAATTCTTATACTCTTGTAATCTTCGAACTCTGTAACCATGGTTGCCATCATTGCTGATAAAGGACAAGAATAAAAGAACAATATATAAAGCGCAAACAGACGCAGGAACAATGCTTCATTAATGTCTCCCATCACAAATATTAGAAATTAATAAGTAATAATGGCAATAGACTGCAAAAGCTTACTGTATTGTTTCCTTGCAGCAGACTATTATGCAACATGCATAAAGTAATGTAGTATGACAAAAAACCTAGAGTACAAAGCATCGATTTTGTATTTCAGACTGAACACATCAGCCAAAAATGACATAATTGAGCAAAGATAGTGTTTAGAAGACTTAGTTGTACATAATTATGGTCATCTCAGATCATTGACTCTAGTGACTCTGTAGGGCATGGATATCCTGATACTTCAATGTATTAAAAAAACCCATTTTGATGTTAAGAAATGGAAATGCTGTAGTTCTAATGACTTCAAAATCTCTACAATCCATGTCAAAATCAATAATTTTAAAGAGATCACAGGTCAGATTTAGATTTAAAATTAAGTAATGATAAAAAATAGTATTCTAATACAGTAAAAAAATTACATATTATGGGGTGAAGACCAAGGTTCAAGTCTTGGCCCTTATCATCCATACTGCTTCAGTAATGGCAAGGGGCAACATGTCTGAAATCCACAAAAGTGGAAGCTGTCTGTGAACCAGTGTAAATAGTTTAGTAGTTCCCTGCTTGACACCCCTATCTGTTCCTCACCTAAGATAAAGAGTTTTTATTTTTGAGTCATTGCTAGACAGCAGCTTGAAAGTATTCACTCCACATTAAAATCCATTTTATAAGATTTCTCAGAATGTGTGCTTTGTTTCTTAATATTTTAGCGCTCACAGCACCAGTGTTGGAGGAAGCCCTGTGCAGAGTGTTGAGATAGAGATTTTTCAAGCTCATAAAACACTGGAGGAAAGCACCAGTCTAAGCAAACGCAGAATTGCCCTCAATATTCCTCATGATAACCCAATATAGCTGTTAAGTAGTCATAACAAAGGCTTCTCCATGACACAAAAAGAAGGCAGCATTTTTCCTACCAGAGCTAAAAGATGTTTTTCTCTCTGGAACAACTGGCAACCCAGTAAGAAAAGCTGTAAAAAGAGGAGCATCATAGGAAAAGGGAATTTGCAATTAGTGACACTATGAGAAAAATCAATGGAAACAACCTTTCAGACTAATTTTTCTCATCTCCATGAATGACTTAAAATCTCCTCACAAAAGTCTCCTGCCCTCCTCATTCCACACATGGCCTCCATGTCTTTCCACCTCACATAGGACAATATAATTCCTTGGCAACTTTGGGCTATCCTTTATCAATAACTTGGAATCCTGTACTTGTTCTCCACAGCCTTAGGAGTGACCTGAATCCAGTTTCCTTCTTGAGACTAAGTTACCTTTTATGAAAAGTCTTGCTGTGAGTGTGAAAACATTTGAAAAGCAACAGGTGTTATTTCTGTGTGGCAAGTAGTCTGAACTTGCAGGATATTAATTTTTAGTAGCTGCCCATGTGCTGTTTTTACCCAATTTCATGTTACCTGTAAAGAAACTTTTTCACTTTCATCCTGAGTGGGAAATCTTTTGGGGCATGACTCAGCCTATTTCAGGCATGCACTTTAGCATGAGATAAACTGCCTCCTCAAGGTGTCTATTGCTCTTTATTGACAGTAATGGGAGTCACAGGGGTAATAACTGTAGATGAGATGTACTCTCACTGTAGTTTAGTTAAATGAATCCTACCTGAAACGCACCCACACTTTTTTTCATCATGAATATAACTCAGTTTAATGCCCATACCCAAGGACAATAACAGCCAATGCTCATTTAATTCTCATACTGTATTTAGTATGCCACTCATTCAATAGGGGCCTTTTTTGCTTGCTACAGGTAGATAAGTGAAACTACAGGTTCTTAATTAAATTATGTCATCTCCAAGGGTACTTGGTCCTTTCATCCAAGGCAGTTCAAAACACTTCATGGCTCAGTTATTTGGAAGGAAAGGCCAAGCATAAAGCAATCTCTGTAGCAGTGCAGTTAAATGTCTCTCTGTTTACTCTAGGTAAAAGCTTACCTGTGAAAGATCTCTCAAAGCCACATCTCACTGAACAGCCACATGGAATTCCATCACTGTCATGACCTGATCCTTTTCCACCTATTTACTACTTATTGTTGCTCCTCCTGCAGCTGGCAAGATATGCAGACGGTGAGATATTGCTGTTCAGCTCAGCAGAATTTACAATGCACATTGTATCATCCATTTTGCTGCTCCTTGACAAGTGACAGAGATGTGAAACCTAGTAAAGGGAATTTAAACTCTATTTTCCATATGTTTCTCATTTTCACTTCACTGATGGAACTCCAAATCAACTTGATGGTTGTCGTTATCGTTTGTAGCATTCTTAATTAAAAGTATAAAGCAGAATTTAATTCATACTGTGTTTTCATTGTTGGGAGTGAATGTTCTTTCCAGATGATTACTGCATTGAGAAAACAAACCTCTATACATAACATTTAAGAATTAAGCATACCAAAATACAGAAGAATTGGTAACGTCACTTGCAATATGTGGAAGTTCAGGTCAGGCACTTTTAGGGTATTTGTCACTCGGGACATCCGCACTGTGCCCTATAAATTCCAGCATGTCCTGCAGATGAAAATCTGGGAAGGGCATCTTCCTTTGCCATGGCCAGATAAAAACCCAAGTCATTCTGAAGCCATGTGTGTCCTCCAGTAAATTCGATACTATCTCATTACTACATAAAGGACACAATTTGTCACCTGATGGGACATGGCCTCATGACTTGTTAGGGCTTATATATTTTGTCTTGGTTTAGCTTTCAAAAGACACATGCAGCCACGCACAATTTGTGTTTCAGTTTGAGTACAAATTAGACAAGTATTAACCTTTGAGATCCTCTCTGTGTTTTAGACTACATATTCAGAATGTAAGTACCATAGAAAACTTGGCCATTGCCTTTGACTCACACCCGCTGCCACAAAATAAATAAATAAATAAATAAACCAGTCAATAAATAATTAAATAAATAAAAAGGTGGGGAAACTATAAGCCTATGTAAGTGTAAATGCATCAAATATTACAAACTAAACATTAATGACATACTATACATCTTGTTGTTCATAAATTCACAAATGCCTATATAATGAATAGCATGGGAGACATATTTCAACACTGTGTCTGTATCCAAGTGGTAATTTACAGTTTGGATAGCTAGACAAGCAGGTTTGGATGGATAGACAAGACTGGATTACCAGATTGAAAGTTAGGATGGTCATCATTAAAAGATCTACATGACCTTATGACTGGTATCAAGCAAAGTACTGCAAGGGGCTGCCCTGGAACTGATCATATTTTTCATCTTCCTCAGTACATCCTTCCAGTACTTAAAGGGATCTTATAAAAAAGATGGCACATGAATTTTTACATGGGTAGGTATTTATAGAACAAGGGAGAAAAGTTTTTAAACTAAAAGAGTTTTCAGTTTAAAACATTTTTATTAACTGTTAGGAGGAAATTCTTTACTCAGACGATGACAAGGCACTAGAACAGGTTGCCCAGAGAAGCTGTGAATGCCCTGTCTCTGGAAGTATAGTCCCTGGAAGGGACCTTAAATGTCATCTAGTTCCAAACCTCCTGCTACAAGCAAGGATGCTCTTGGGTTTCTTGGATTGCAATGACCCCCGAGATATCAGAAGAAGTCCTTTTCCCAAGCCCTGCAACCAAAGAAGAAGTTGAGATTCATCAGCTCTGTTTTTCAAGGTTGTTTATTCTTTCTTATCTAATACATTCTTTCTTTGCCCTGCTTGGGTTCTTGCAGCTGCTCAGGTCGTTGCCAAATGCCCGACTCCCTGACCTTGGGGCGGCATTAAGTCTTTATACTAAGAGATATGTGTGCTATATTTACAAAAAAATAGCAATACCTATCACCTATGTTAGACAGTCTGTTTCTACTCTAAACCAATCCAGAAGTGCCACCATGACAGCAAGAAGAAGGAGCAGAAGGACAGGGACATGCCCAGATTCCTCCATTTTGCCTTCTTGAGCCCCCATTCTAAAATCCCAAAATTCTACTTTTGCATCCTGTGATAAATTAACTATCATTCTAATCAAACTCTCGTGGCTTGTAAATCTTCACACAAAGTTGGTAATTTTTCCCAAAGACTAAATCAAAGGCACTGGTGTTTTTGACTTTGTGCCAAGGTCTCTGAGCTCCTTGCCAGGGTCTCAGACCACCCAGGGCAGCCAGAGGAATGTCCTGGGTCCCGAGAGGATGGCACTCATTAGACCAAGTTGCTCACAGCCCCATCTAACCTGGTCTTAAACACTTCCAGGAATGGGGTATACACAATTTCTCTGGGAAACCTCATCAAGTGCCTCACCACGCTCAAAATTAAGAATTTCTTCCTAACATCTAATCTACATCTACTCTCAGTTTGAAGCCATTCTTCCTGTCATTACATGTCCTCCAAGAAAGTTCCTCTCCAGCTTTTCTGCAGCACTCTTTAGGTACTGGGAGGTTGCTCGAGGCCTCCCCAGACCTTTTTCTTCTTTGGGTCCAACAACCCCAACACTCATCATAACAGAGGTGTTCCAGCCTCACAATCATCTTTGTCATTCCTTCTTTGAACTCATTCCAGTGTGCCCATTTCCTTCTTCTGTTGGGGATCCCAGAGTTGGACAAAACAGTCCAGATGGAGCTCATGAGAGTGGAGTAGACCTTCTGGCCACATTGCTTTTGATGAAGTTCAGAATACAGTTGGCTTTCTGGGCTGTGAGCACACATTCAACAAAACCCTCAAATCCTCCTCCTAAGGGCTGCCCTCAATCTATTCTTCCAGCCTGTATCTGTTCTTGGAATTGTCCCAAGGCAGGTTCAGGACCTTATACAGATTATCACAGATAGCTGGGTCTGATAACTATTTTATTTCTAGGAGGCTTTTTTAATATTTCTTTAAACTTCCCAGAATTGATGTTTCTGCCATTTCTTTTAGCACTCTTCCCAGTTTTCTACTGGGCTACAATACATTATTTCTCAATGATAGATTACCAAAAGTAAGAGTTAATCTAAACATGTCACTTGAAACCCACTTTTTTCCATATCAGAAAATGCATCATATCAGAAAGGGTCCTTCTTCATTCACCTTCCAATACCCTTTTGAATATTGCATTCAAAGGGAAGTTTAGACAAAATCATAAGTACCTTATGTAATCATAATATTTTCATCTTAATTTGAGAAGTCTAATAAAGAGAATATTTTTCTATGCCATGAATCACACTTGATTATGTTGATTGCACAGTTGCTGTATTAGCATTATTGTTCTGACAGAGAATATTGAAAGTTTGTAACATGAAGTGAAGTATTTAGTTGTGTCAACAAAAAAAGTTATTTGATGATTGAAGAGCATAGAGACCACACTGAAACTGAAAAATCCCACTTTTTAAATCTAATCGTGATGAAAAAAAATACTTCACACTTTCATTAAATACAAAAATGTGTCCCTGTTAAATAACACCTTTCTGGTTCTGAGCTTTCATGCAGATCATGAAAAATTAGTTTTTTCAATTATTCCATTTAAAATTAAGTCAATACTTTGGGAGGGCCAAATATTCCCATGTAAATAATAGGATTCTTCCAGTGTGTTTTTTCTCAGTGTCATGGCTTAGGAATGGTATTTTTCAGTTTAGTGCTCCCACTGAAATCACATGCAGCTCGCTCACTCTTTCCTCCTACTTCCCCCTTCCCCTGCCCCCCTGAACTCTAGAGGAGAATTGGAGGCATAAAAGGTAAAGATCACATGTTGAGATAAGGTACATTTATTGGAAACAGCAATAAGACAAGAAAATTAAGAGTAACAAGAGTAACAGCACCAATACTAATGACAGCAGGTACAAGAAAGAAGCGAATTATTAACAAGAAAGCAACAATGACCTATGGCTCCTTCTGCCATGCTACACCAACTTGGAAGGGACTCCTCCCTGGAGGAGATTCTCTTTTCCCCATACCTGGCCACGACGGCAGGTGGTATAGAATAACCTTTGGGTCTTATCCTTGCCCTTCCCTGGTGTGTTGGTTTTGCATGGTCTGGTTTTTGGTTGTGATGGGACCACAGATGTGGCTCGTGTGAAAATGCTGCTGGAAGCTTCCACTATGTGCAGCAGAGCCAATCCTTGCTGTCTCTGAAGATGGACATGCTGCTGGCCAGAACTGGGCCAATAAGAGAGGTTGGTAATGCCTCTGGGATAGCATAGTTAAGAATAAATCAAAACAAAGGGTGCACAGTTTTTCTTCTAGACAGAGAAGAGGAGGGGATGAGTGTCTTAGGTTAAAAATGTAAGATGTGCCCAAAGTATGTATTCTATCACCATCTTCATGAGGTNGTCTCTCACTGGTTTTGCTTTCAAACCAGCACAATGAGAATATGTGAGGGAAACAAAATGGTGACACCGAGGTCAGTGGAGAAGGAGAGGGAGGAGGTGTTCCAGGTACTGGATCTGAGATTCCTGTGGTGATGACCATGGTGAAGCAAGTTGCCCCCCTGCAGCCCACAGGGATCCACGGGGAATGCAGAGATCCACCTGCAGCCCGTGGGAGAGGTGCCCATGCCAGAGTGGGTAGATGCCTGGAGGAGGCTGTGATCCACGGGAAGACCTGGTGGAGAGAGAGGACCCCTGCTCCCAGGCTGGAGCAGCCTGTCCTTGGAGGACTGCACCCAGTGGAAGAGTGACCCACACCACAGCAGTTTTGGGAGGACTGTGTGCCTGTGGGGGGAATTGACATTGCAGAAGGTGTGGTAGGATGGCTGCTCATGAGAGTGGACCCACTTTGGAGAAATTCATGGAGAACTGGCTGCCATGGGAGGGACCCCACAGTCCAGGGGAATGATTTCTCTCCTGGAACAGCAGAAGAAAAGCTTGGGTGACAAACTGACCAAAACCCCCATGCTCTGTTGTCCTGGTTTTGAGATCATGCCAGGACACCTGTCTCCCTCTTCTGTCTGTGGGGAGGAGGGAGGGACTGGGGGTGAAAAAGGTGTTTTAAGGTCTTATTTTACTTCTCATTATCCTCCTCTAATTCTGTTAGTAATAAATTCACTTTGCAACTTTTAGTTGAGCCTGTTTTGCCCTTGAAGTGTTTTCTCCTGGTCCTTAGCTCAACTCATGAACCTTTTGTTAATTTTTTTCTCTCCTCTACTCAGCTTTTGTGGGCACTTGGCATAGGGCCAGTATCCAGCCAGGACACCGGACTACTAAAATTAACTCTGTCCTGGCCAGAACCAGGACACTCATTAGTTATTTTAATAGTAATTTACATTCCATTCACTCTGTCTACATAATTACCTTATTCGTAGCCTTATATCTGAGGAAAAATCCTGTAAACAAACTATGTGGCTAGTAGCAAGCAAATTTCATGCTCATATAAGGTAAAGAAAATATAATCTCACCACTTCAGTAAATCTTATATTAATATCCAAACAACAGAACTAATTAAACCCATCAAAACTAGTATCCTATATCTGAAAAGAACAGTTTTATTCTAAAGCTTTTGTGATGCCTTGTTGTGGGAAATTGATATAATTTAAATTAATACAATGTAATGTAAAGGTATGGCTATTATATGGGATCATTGCAACACAGAGTACATTGTTTGGGCATCATAGCTCCATATCACCATATTTAGTTATATTTCGGTGTCTTTCTGTAATAGTAAAATCACTTTTCCTAAATTTGTGTCTTGTTATGATGTTGCTACACCAACAGTAATGCAGTTATTCAATTCTGTTTTTCTAGAGCTTTCTATGTTAGTTTTTTTGAGATGCACGTACTGTATTTGTATTCTTGTTGGCAGCTGTGAAGAGAATAGAAAAGGGACATAAGCAGAGTCAAATCAAATCATTTTATGAAAAAATCTGATTTAATCTTTCTGTGTTACTCCAGCTCCACTTCAGAGTTTGATTAGCAGTGATGGCAACAGCTTTATCCCGAGCTGACCCTTTACTAATTTAAGATGACATTTATAATATCATACTTTGTGTGGCCACATTATTAGACAATCTGAACTGAGTCCTCAGATGTAAAATACTACCAGGGATCATTTTCTAAATTGCAGTATGAAAGGTGCATTCGGCATCAGAAGGTAAAGAGGCATGAATGCCAGCACTGAAGGCATGTCTAGCAGCAGAGTTTGCTGGCTGACTGATTTAATATGATGTGATACGAAAGTTTGCAGTAGCAAGGTGCTGCTGTTTTAAATTAATCTTTTTGTAATTCTCCTTAAGTAGGTAACACATTTTTCCCCACATCCTGCTATTACTCAGGGATGGAAGCAGAATACATGATTCACTGTTTAGTGTAAATTATTTTGGGCTATAGTTTTGATACTGAGAAACATTTCCATAGATTCGACAGTTTCAGCCATATTTTGTATTCCCTCCCCTTCTGTGGGTTGAACATAATATATTTTTTGCCTATATCTGTTGATAAGGAGGAAGGGAATTGTATATCTGTGCATTTAGCTAACAGAAGGTTCTGAGGCTGCATTTACAGTTCATTTCAGGCAAGGAAGGCAAGAGACTGGCATGACTGAGTAAGGAACTGTTAGAGTAAAGGGCAAGGAGCATAGGCAGTGGAAACTAGGAAAGGTAACCTGAGAAGAGTACAGAGAGGCACAGTTGTGTAGGGGAGGGGTGAGAAAGGCCATACAAAACTGGAATTGAACCTGGCAAGGGAAAGCAAAAAATAACAGAAGGGGTTTGTACATGTCGGTTAATCAGAAAAAGAAGATCAGAAAAAGTATATGCTCTCTGATAAACAGTGCTGGTAAACAGGCAAAAACAGATGAGGAGAAGGCTGAGGTGCTTATAATTTTTTGCCTCAATGGAAAAAAGTCTTCAATGGCACCCTCTCTTCCCACACATCTCAAGTAGATGACAGCATGATGGGAACTGGGAGAGCAAAGTCTCCCATTGTAAGCAAAAATCAAGTTCATGGTCACCTGAGAAACCTAAATGTGCATAAATCTATGGGACCCAATACTCTGCATCCCAGAGTACTGAAGGAAGTTGCTGATGTAGTTGCCAACTTTCCGTGATATTTGAGAAGTCATGGCATTCAGGGGAAGTCCTGGGTGACTGGATAAAGGGAACATTTCACCCATCTTTGAAAAGGGTAGAAAGGAAGGACTTGGGAACTAGTGGCTTGTCAGTCTCACCTCTGTGCCTGCAAAGGTCATGTAAAAGATCCTCCTAGAGGTTATGCTAAGGGACATGGAGGACAAGGAGGTGATTCGAGACAGCCAGCACAGCTTCACAAAGGCAAGTCCTGCCTGGCCAAGCCAGTCAATTTCTATGACAGAGTGATTCCATCAAGTAGTCAAGGGAAGGGCTACAGGTGTTATTTATCTGATCTTCTGTAAAGGCCTTGAAACCATCCCCCACAATATCCTTCTCTCCAAATTGGAGCATGATGAATTAGATGGGTAAACTGTTAAAAGGATAAAGCATCGATTGGTCTCATCCAGATGTTAGTAGTGAATGGCTCAAACTCTCAATAGGCATCAGTGGTGTCAGTCAAATCATGTCCCTTAGGGGTCCTGCTCTGTCCTTGTGGACAAGAATATCTTCATTAATGACATAGACAAAGGGATCAAGTGTACCCTCAGCAAATTTGAAGATGTCACCAGGTTGAGTGTTGTAGTTAACACACCTGAAGTACAGGACACCATCCAGAGGGAGCTGGACACCATCAAGAGGGACCTGGACAAGCTAGAGTAGTAGGCCTATAGAAATCTCATGAGGTTTAACAAGACCAAGTGCTCCACCTGGGTTGGGGCAATGCCAGGTATCTATCCAGGCTGGAGGATAACAGATTGAGAGCAGCCTTGCCAAGAAGAACTTGTGGGTGTCGGTGGATGAGAGGCTAGACATGAGTTGGCAATGTGTGCAGGGGATTCTGCCCCTCTGCTCTGGTAAGACTCCACCTGGAGAGCAGCACCCAGCTCTGGTGTTCCACCCCCTGCCCCCAACTCAGGAAGGATATTGACCTGTTGGAGTGAGTTCAGAGGAGGCCAGCAAGTTGATCAGAGGGATGGAGCACCTCTCTTATGAGAAAAGGCTGAGAGAATTGGGATTTTTCAGTCTGGAAAGGAGTAGGCTTTGGGCTGATTTAATTGCAGCCTTCCAGTACCTGAAGGGAATTTACAGGAAAGATGGGGCAAGACTATTTACAAGAGCATAATAGTGACAAGACAAGGAGAATGGCTTCAAACTGAAAGTCAATAGATATTAGATTAGGTTAGATTAGGTTAGGTTAGATTAGGTTAGATTAGATTAGATATTGAAAAAAAAATCTAGAGGTTTTCAAGGAGGGGTTGAGCAGGACTCCGAACAACCTGGTCTATTGGAAGGTGTCTGCTCACAGCAGGGGTGTTGGAACTAGATAATCTTCAAGGTCCCCTTTCCATCAAAACACTCTATGATTCATTTCCAACAGAGCAGCCGTCCCAAGGCTGTGAAGGAGGTACAGCTCCATATGACTGTACCTTGAATAACTGGCCCTACTCAAAAACAAGACAAAAATCCATGCTGATGAAGCTCTCTTGCTTCTCATCTATGTCATTGGTCTGAGTGTGATTTTCTCAGAGTTATCTCTGAGGAAGGCAGGGGCAGGGGAAAGGTGTTTTAATATTTAGTGTGCATTTCTTACTATCTAAGTGATAATGGGGAGAGAGGTGATCCTCCTCCTGAGACCATGTCTAGAGCATTGTGTTCAGTTCTGGTCTCCATGTCTCAGGCAATACAAAAGTCCAGCAAAGGACCACAAAGATTATTAGGGGTCTGTAAAAATCTCTTTTATGAGCTAGATCTGCTTAGCTTACAGAAGAGTAAAACTGAGAGGGGATCTCATCAATACACACAAATACCTCAAAGCTGGGTGTCGAGAGGAGAGTGTCAGATTGTTTTCAGTGGTGACCAGTGACAGGATGAGGACCAACCACCATAAACTAAAACACAAGGAGCTTCACCTCAGCATGAGGAAGAACTTCTCCAGACTGAGGGTGACAGAGCACTGCAATAGGCTGCTCAGGGGGGTTGTGGAGTCTCCCTGTCCAGAGACATTCAAAACCCACCTGGATGACTTCCTGTGTAACCTGCTCTAGGTGCCCTGACTGGAGGTCTGCCCAATGCTGCAATATCTCAGGCTTCCTTGCATCAAAATGTTTGTAAGATTTTATAACTTTTTATCACCTTTCCATCAGTGTATCAATAAATAATTATCTGTCTTTCTGGTTGATATTTGAAAGAAACTGGAACCTACTGATTCCACCATGAAATGAGATAAATTCCTTTTACTTACTTTCTCCTTTTACCTTTTGAGTGCCTCTTTTTCTGAAATGTGAGTTAAAGATGGGGGGTAAAAGCAAAGCCATTTGGTTTACCAAACTGATACACTTATAACTGGTGATGAGAAAAGTACAACCATTTCAAAAGTTTGATATTTATACCTCTAGAATAAGATTTTAAAACCAAATATTTAACAAAATATTTTTGAAATTGTATGACTATTAAAATTAGTTGTCAATGACACTTCATGTGTTATTTTCACAAGTTATTTATATTAAAAATTATTTCTCTTAAATTTATTTGTTTACTGTCTTAATTCTGATTAAAATATAGTTTATTTCAATTTTCTCATTTTATTTCAGAATAATTGCATTCAAATTTGAAGATACAGTTTAGGTTGATTTAAGTGTATCATTTTGCAGTTGCAGTAGCTTCACATTAAGATGTGATTTCTGAGAAAAGTAGTGACATCTAAAACATCTGCAATATTATTCTTTCAAATAGTCAGGGAGGTCTTTATGGCCACGAAGTGGGAATGGAAATTGCAGTTAAACCTGTGTGTCAGACTAGCTCCATTTACTGCATGCAGGATGTTAACATAAAGGATGTTAAAAAACATCCTCTTTTAAATGTAGTCAGAAACAATGACAAAAGTTCTCCAAGGGTGTGCTATCACAATATATATGTTTTACAGCGTTTCTTATAAGGCATATTATTTCTATGATGCATCAAACACACTTTTGAGTAAGAAACATTGCTAACAAAGATGCCAAATTCTAAAGGAAAATATCGATTACATGAAGACTCTCCTGTCTCCAGGCTGCCTCAGCTCAATAATACTTCAGAAGGACCAGAGTCTCTTTTTAATGTAAATATTGCTTTAAACTGAGGAACTTATCTAACATGAAAAGTGCTAGTTACCTTTGTGCACTGAAGGACCTGAGGAGGCTGGTTTTTTTTATCTTATCTGGCATAGCTGCACCCTTCACTGTGTCATCATTCTTCCTGTCTCTTGGTAAGAGGATATTTAGTTGATAAATTTTAGATTTTATTTTTAAAGAGCATTTTTCACCTCTTTAAAGTTCTTTCCACCTTCCTGCTTCAGTGGAGATACCAAGAATATAGTCACACTTTCAAACAGAAGAAAGTAAGATAGCAGTTAACATTAAAAAGTTTCTCAAACAGGATTTCTCTTTTCAGATAAACTATTTGCCCCACTACACATCTTCTGCATGTAACCATATGTCAATTTTTCTTGCCTCAAACTCAGAAGTTACATCCACAGCTGCCACCAAGGAACACATGCACATACACATCAATGAAATTATTGCAGAAAATTTTATACACCCTAGAATTTTCTAAAGAGGTTTTCTTTGCTGTTGATGTCTGACAAATGAGACTATCTTATAAAGCACACTGGCTGAGGAGCTGAGAGCTGGCAGTTGTCAAGTATGTCATGCCAGGAAGCAGATGTATGAGTTGTCACTCTGACCTGTGTCATGTCTGACTACTCTGAGCATCTCCAAGAGACTCTGGGATCCTGAATTTGTTTTCTCTAGGCAAAATCCCATTGAAACTAAGTCAGTGGCTCTTCATTAGGTTTGCAAAAATCAACAGCCCACAGATCAATAATCTCAAGTATTTTTAAGTGATTCAAAACTCAATATTGGTTTTAAAGGGGGAAATATTATATATGAAAGAAATTATTAAGGTCTCTAACTGTCTTTATAGCTTAAACATCTGACCATCATTTCAGGAATCAATGCGAAAAAGTTTTTCACTTAATGGTCTGAAGTGTTGCTAACTAACCCTGAAGACAAAACCTAGAAAATTATTTTTCATCAGTAAAGTGTCCTAGACTGCACCAGGAATAGACTGAAATAGGTCAAACTTAAAAACTCAGAAGTCCAGAGCCCAAGTCTAAAATAATGTTTTTAATATCATGTATACCTAAACCACAAGGATGGAAGGGAAAACCTAATGTTGTGGCAGGCCACAACATAGGGATCCATTATTTATCCCATCCATTTGATCTTAGAAAACCCTTCTGCAGTTCATGTGTTCTGAAGCAGGTGCATTTGAAAAGAATGACTTAAAATAAAATAATTAAAATAAACTTTTGAGAAGGTTCACAAAATAATCTATATTTATGCTCCTCTTTAAAAGAGATTCCTATAAATTACTGCTCATTTTTCAGGGATATTTGTCTAATCCATTGCTGAAGTTCTGTGCTTCCAGAACTTTTGTGCAGGATGTTTCAATGCTTCACTATCACTTTTACTTGGATCTTTTTATTTGGATCCTTTTTTCTTTTTTTTCCTAAAATAGAACATACATTTTCTTTACTGGAATAAATCCTTCAATTTTTTTTTTTTTTTTAATTGCATACTAGGTTTTCTTCTTTTCTACAGCAGCCTTTTACATACTTTTAGGTTTGCTATCATATGTCCATCAATCATAATTATTTCTCTTCAAATGATAAACCCTAGATTTTTCAATATCTACTTACACATCAGGCTTTGTAGTGTTCCAGTTATTCTCATTTCTCTTCTATGGATACTTTTGTAGTTCAGACTCCAACTGGTCACAGCATTACATTTTTGCCCACACAGTTTTAAGAGGAAATTAATAACAACTGGCAGCAAAGGCAGTAAGGAAGAATCCTATATTAGAGCATCCAAGCTTTTTTGCTGTTTATTGGAATATTTAACTAAACTGTGTAGCCTCCTGTGACATAAGAGCATGAATTTCGTCCCATATTAAAGTGTTTATTTCACTATCTTACAAAGTCTAGATTTGAAAGTCTCATAAGGCATTGGGAAATGCTAAACTAACAGCCCACTGGATAATGTCATGTTCTATATTTAACAAGATAAGCCATTTTTTATTTCCCCAAGAAGTGCAGAACTTCACATTAATGTGAGGATAATGCATCCATTTAACTGTGATAGTCTCAGCACTTTTCAAATTTGGGGGCTTTTTTTAGAAAATAAATTTCCAAAAGAAAATAAAAGCAGAATTTCAGACAAAAGATTTGTCTCTTAGGATGCATCAGTAATTAATTCAGTTCCAGCAGAAGTACTATAACAACAAAAATCAATAAAGCTCTTCCAGAAATACAGACTATGAACTGAAGTTTTTTTGGTTTTATTTTGTTATTCCTGATAGACACTCTATTCCTATGATCCATAATGAATATTAAATTAAAATAACTGGTCTATAAATTCACAATAGTGAGACTTCTGGCTTTCATAATTTATCGTAAAAACATTTTTAACTGTACTATGGCTGAGTTGAATTCTTTACATGCTGTGTGCAGTTACACTGTGCAACAGATGCTCAGACAATAATTTCTTACTTAGAAAAGTAATTGTTGCTTTACATACATTGAGACTGTTCATCATTGTTTTGCATATTGCAGAAGGGAAGCAAGCATTTATTGCCTGTCTGAGAGCAATGGGAAATGACCCTTAACATTCTGCGTGGGGAGAATAAGGTATTTTCACAAGGTTTTCACTCCATAAAGCATGTTTTCCATAACCAAAAAGGCCTTTGTATCAGACTTCAACAAAATAAGAATGATAAAAAGTTGGTTATAAAGAAAATATAAAAGTATACCTGAACAAAACAAAAGCCTTCTTCTATCTGCAGCAGAGAAGTGAGAGGAAAATCAAGTGTCTGTGTACTGTGGTACTCATGATTCCATCCTCACTCAACCCATCTCTGGTGAGTGATAATGGCTGAGTCTGCAGTTGCCTAGGAAGTTGAATAAAAATTGCCTAGTTTGTAGTAGTTGTTAGCTGATATCCATACAAATGTGTTCATTGAATTACTGTTTTAATAATAAGACTTAAAGACTTAAACTGAGCTTTGATCCTATTGGGATCACATACCTTTCCTAGTAACAGCAATCTCAGAATTAGCATTTGGGAGTAAATCAGCTATCGTTATGGGTTTCCTAGATCCAGGATTTTCATATCTGATTAGTCAAATGGGCTTTTTGTCACACTCTGAAGCAGAAGGGAGCAGGTGGGTAGAAGAATAGGGCTTCATTCCCAAATAGGCAAATAGTGATGTCAGGGGGGCAGCATGACCTTGACCAAGAACTGAGGACTGAGCATTGTCAGCCATGGCTGACAGAGCAATTCAGATAAGAACTGGATGGATTGGGCCTTGATAAGGGTGTTGTAACAGCAAATCACAGGAGAACAACCTCTGAGACAGCTAAAAAGGTGCAGGGCAAAATCACTATGGACTGGTTGACTGGTTGCCTGTGCCAATATCATCTTACAAACACCCCTCTAAGAAAAAATCTGGGACACATATCACTACATCTGGCATTGTCTGTGAACAGAGAGCCTCTGTCAGGGTCAAGTAACTGAGTAGATCGTGACTGTGATGAGCACCATGTTTCCCCAGGCTGGATTGGGCCAGCCCACCACAGTGGTTGTGGTGAGCAGGTGGATTACCCTGACTCCACATGCATGTGTGTGCATGTACGTATGGACAGATACCATGCTCTTCCTGACACACCTCCTCTCTTGCTTTTTCCACTTCATAAATTGAGCTCTGCAGTGTCCATGGACAGATGTTCCTTTTTGTCTCATTGCAGTAGAAAATTATGTCTTGGAACTGTAACCTACCTAGCTGGATCATGCACATAGTCCTAAATATGCCCCTCTGCTGGAGAAATTGTGTGCCGCAGTTCCTTTGAAGAATCTACCTCCATTTACTGAAACATATTACAAGTTATTAGCTGTTTTGTGAATTGAAAACATTCTACATCAATGTCCAATTTTGCTGTAAGTACTCATTTTCCTTGATCTTCTTTAGTGTTCTAAGTAACTTTTATTATATCATATACTTAAAAATTCCTATCCAACGTTTTTGAACGGTTTCCAGTAATGCATTAGGCAACACTACAGAAAGTTATCATATATTTAATTTCTTCTATTTTGTTTATACCAACAGGTTCTTGTCCTTTCCCTATTATCTAACAGTATCTTGAGAGGCAAGGAGCTGGGATTTGATGTCTGTTTGAAAAAGATGAGCAGAAATGAGGAACAGTTTGAAGAAAATGCATCTTTTTCACATTTATAGCTGAAATGACAGTTCTTAAGTATAGTATGTACTTAAGTAACTGAGTCCAAATAAAAATCTCACTAAAACTAACACTCAGGAGAACCTTTTTGTTGGAAAAAAAATAAGTATCAGAATTTAGCAAATTGAGATAGAATCAGTAAAAACAGATATTTGATTTAAGGCATTATCAAAAGAAGGAAGTAAATAATACTGTCTTCCTAATGGCAGTCTGAGATAAGAATTATACATGGAATTATACATTTTAGATGCTGTGTTTCATATTATCTTATTGGGTTTATAATCAAATGGTTTTTTAATATGAGGAATGCATATATACATCTTGATCAAAAACTTATTGAGTTCGACTCTTTTTTTAACTACAGATTGGTAAAATTTATCAGTGATACAAGGGAAAGGATTAGTAGTTGTTCTTTTGTTATTTTTCTGTTACATTTAAATCATATAACATAGTTTAATTACCTTTGGCCCTGCAGCTATAGAATATATGCCTACATCTAATAATGTTAAACGCATTTTCTAATTATTGTTTATATTTTTAGAGTATGGTTTTATAGCACTCTCCTTGATGCATTTAAAGATCTATTTTTGCTCCAAGTTTGAGACTCATTTAAGTTATGTGTGTGAGAGTAAAATGTTGTTATTTTCCCCGTTTTAGTCAGTTTGATTAATATTGTTTTAATGATGTCTGCTCTTATTACCGTAGTAGATTCTGATTCTCATTATGCACTTGTACTCCTTCCAGTATGAGTTCCACAGTATCATAAACAATTGATTAGTCAGTTGTGACTTCCATGACTCATAATTTCTCCAGGTTATACTATAGTTATCCCTACTTGTCAAATCTTCTTTTTATCAATTGCCTCCCATTATTCTCAATTATATTAGCAATTATTAACATCTTCTACATTTCTCCATTCTTCTTTACTGTATATAAGTCCTCCAAGCAATATATAGGGTTAATATTTTTATACATACATTAAATAATTTCACAAACTGAATTCTTGTTATTTACAGTACAGAACAAGATGATAATGAACACTGCAGTGCACTAGACCTTTGAGTTGTTATTTGTCTCGCTGTTTGAATAAAAATATGCTTGAAGTTATGATCTAAGAGGACACTTCTGCCACATACAAAATGAAAAATAATGGCAGGAGAGAAAAAGACATAATGATTTTATACCAGTCAAAACCTCCCAGGTAACGCAAAGCTCTTTTTCTGCATGACAGGCAATATTAAAAAAAAAAAAAAACCACAAAAAACAAAACACAAAAAAGACAAAACAAAACCACAACACCACAGATATTAATAAAATATAAGAAAGAAATGGGTCACCAAACAGATGACATTTATTGCTAACATGAGGAAATATTTCTTAGTGTATACAATTACTTTTTTTGTTAAGTTACATGAGACTCATTATGAGATATAGTATTACTTGGAGAAGATCTGTATTGTCCACTTGCAGAACAATTAAGCTTTCCACTACTCAGTGGAGTACACCTGAAAGCAAAACCACAGATGTAGATAACAAGGTAGGAAGGCAAGCCTATACCAAATTGAAATCATAAAGGGAGAGAAAAAAAGGAAGACCAGCACAATTACTTTTAAAATATGAAGTTTTTTTGCTGCTCAAGTCTCTTGGTAATACTTTTTAAATTTAGTTTAGGGCAGCAGCAATGAATTACAAATGATTTATTTGTAAAAGAGCACTTTCTATTTGAGTATATAAACTGGCTTTAATGACTGTATGTTATTCTGCACAGGAGAATAGTCTCATTTAGAGAGAACCGGCCATAGACTTGTAAAAAATCCTGCATCCAACATCAGCTTATCATTGTGTTTAGAATAAATCTTTGTTGAAATTTTTCCCAAGGCATGAATCTACGCAAGTTAGGGATTTGTTCAACCTTTTGTAAATACACTTACAACTATTGTTAGTATGAATTCCTATCACTGTCCATTATATAAAATAAAGACACTGAACCATATCCTGAGAGGTAGCTGCCTACACTATTCAATATTTAGGTACTTTAATAAGAAAATAATCCATTAGAACCTTGCCTTACCTGCAAACTTGTGTTAATTTTTTTTTCCTGCACTATCCCAAATTCTGCTGCTGTACAGATTCAAAACCTGACAAGTTTGATCGTCTTGCACTGGTATTGAATCACAGTGGATGAAAGCAGAGAGAAATTACAGAGGTTGTCTACTCCATTTCTCAACTCAAAGTCAGATCAGCTACAGCTGTGTTATTCATAACAGATTATTGCAATTTGGTGTTAAAGAGCTTGCTTTTCAATAACTAGGAGAGTTTAGCTGTGCCCCTCTGGATGTAGACATCTAAAACTCTATTAAATGAATCCCAGGTTATGTGTAACAGAAATAAGTAAATAAAATGAGAGAAAAGGGTAGTAAAAAAATGGTTAAAAAAACCCAAGAACTATAGTATGTGACAATCATGGATCTGAAAATTTGGTGGGGAAAGTTTTGTGTGCTATACTAACAAGTTGTAGACAGATGCTCACAATCTTGTATTGTTTAGTAGTCATCAAAAGATTTCTGCCCCAGCAACTGGAAAAACCTAACTGAAAACAGTAGGATATAACCATTTGTCATTTTAGAGATCACTTCCAGAAAAAAAGATAAAAAATTGCAATAGAAACTTGGGAAATAAAAGATATAAAATGGAGTTCTATTCTGTAACAAAGTGCTTAGTACTGTGTCCCCTAACTCCCATCCAATGTAGACAGGAGTTGGAAGATTAAATTATTCTTTCTGTTCTGGTCTAAGTTACAAATACACATGTTATAGGACTTATAACACTTCTAAAGGGCAGCATTTTTCAGTCCAGCTATGGAAACTACTTCTGCTGCTGAGGAATGAATTTTCACAGTTTGATACTGACATGAATCTTATGAATTCTACTACAAACAAAATGCCTTTTAAGCTCCAAGTGAAGTTTTCAGTTGAAACAAATGCAGCAGAAGCATAAAAACTATTTAGACTTTTGAGTTAAGACCTTGAATGAAAAGAGGATGAAATGGAGACTTCTGGATTTCAGCCCACCTCTACTCGAACAATAAACCTAAGAGATATTTGGCAAACATGCAAAGTATCCCAAAGGGATTTGTATTTTCAGTGTTTTTTTCTTCCTCTAATCTTATTTTCAAAGAATAAAGCTTCAAAAAAAAAATCAAACTAAGAAAGTGTCAGGGTATTTGAAAGTCTGTAGTCTTAACAGCTGGGGTGAACATTCTGCTGCGCACCACAGATGCCTGTGTCAGTTCCTTTGACATGTTGTTCTGCCTGCCCAGAAGAGGCCGCCTAACCTCCACACAGAAGTACAGCCTGTTTCTTTTGAAGAATCATAGAACTGTAGAATGCTAAGGAGTTGGAATAGACTTTAAAGATCATCTAGTCCCAACCCCTCCTGCCATGGGCAGGGAAACCTCCCACTAGACCAGGCAGCTCAAGGTTTCCTCCAGCCTGGCTTTGAACATTGCCAGGGTTGCAACATCCAAAATCTCCTTGGACAGTCCGTTCCAGTGTCTCACCACCCTCACAGTAAAGAATTTCTTCCTAATATCTAACCTACTTTTTCCCTCATTCACTTTGTATCCATTTCTCCTTGTCCCTCCACTGCAGTTCCTGACAAAGAGGCCCTAACCAGCTCCCCTGTAGGCCCCTTCAGACGCTGGAAGGTTGTTGTAAGGTCTCCACACAACCTTCCTTTCTCCAGGCCAAACAGCCCCAGCTTGCTCAGCCTGTCTTTGTAGGGAAGGGCCTCCAGTTCTCTCATCAACTTTGCAGCCCTCCTCTGAGCTTGCTCCAACAGTTCCATGTCCTTCTTATGTTGGGGACCCCAGAACTGTACACAGAACTTCAAGTGGGGTGTCATAAGGGCAGACTAGGATGGGGATGGCAGAATCACCTCCCTCAACTGCTGCCCACGCTCCTTTTGAAGCAGCACAGGATTTGGTTGGCCTACTGGGCTGTGAGCACACACTGCCAGCTCATGTTGAGTTTTTCATCAACCAACATCTTGTCTTTCTCTGCAGGGCTACTCTCAGTAGCATTATTTAGCATTGCAAGTCCCTAAAATCACATATGTGCTTGTTGCATGGGCACCTATTGTTATGAAATAAATGTTCAAACTTTCTGTTGTGACAAAGAGAGATGTCACTCCTTATCATGAGCTAGTTACACTTTCAGAATGCAGCAAAAAAGAAGGGGAATAGAGAAATCCCCTATCATCTTTTTCACATCCTACAACCCTGAAGTACCATACCTGGAGGTATTCTATGTGGAAGCACTTTCTCTACTGAAAGGGAGCAGGAAAACACAGAGCAGCAGGAAACAGGCAGGAGCAAGTCTTATGCTGCAGTCATAATCAGGGCACCTGATCCAAGGGCTGGGATCAACACTCCCTTTCAGTAATGACTGCTGGTCATTGGACAGTGATAGCTAATGAAAAATGCAGCAAAACTTTGTTTCATCTTCAGTGAGAGTCAAAAAATCTTGGCTCCTCTCTAGCCATGCGAACCTAACACTACTAGCTGCAGCAGAGCTTTGCTGGGAAGGATCTGATACTCCAAGCTCTTACTCTCACCAGGGAGAACTATTTAAAAGAATGGTTAATTAAAAATAATATAATAACAACAATAATAATGGTGAAAAAGATGAAGACAATTAAGTTGGTTTTGTTTTTGTTTTTGTTTTTTTTACTTCATCCCTTCATTTTTTAATAGAACAGCAACGTAAAATGTAGAGCTGCTTTCCCAGGAAAGAAGAAAACCCTGGAATAATGGCCTGGGAAACACCATTCAAAGTGCTGTAAGCAAGAAGCTTACTCACGTGTTCGCTGTTCAAGTATGAAAATCATTACTAGAAAGTTCCTCGTTCTTTGTGTTACCATAGATTAATTTTTGGTGCAGGAATTTTAATATTCCTAATCGTTCTCCTCTACTGAACCCTTCCCTCAGACCCCACCTTAACTCCCCACCCAGACTGGGGTGTATAAAATACCCCTGTCTGACCCTGGACTGCCCCTTTGGCCCCTCGTTACTGCCTTGGTCCAGTTCTCTCCAATACAGTGGGCACCTTATTGTTTGTTGTTTTTATATTATTAAAATTCCTTTTCGGACAACTGGATCAAAGCTGCCTCTCTCTACCAAGTCACCATCAGGGCTGAGTCCCGAGGAAAATCAAAGGGGTCTGGTAGTCCGGGCTCTGACATTCAGGAGTTTCAGTAAGGCTATTTTCAAAAGCCAAAGGAGGATGAATCCCTGGTAGAGGGAGCTTTCTGATCACTAATTTCTACTGTATTCTTATATAATCAGTGGCAGATATGTGAGCCTGACCCTCACAGACAGATGTTCTTTTCTGTAAGTCACTGCTTTTTATGCCTTCCATGGGTGCCAGCTGTTGGCACAATGACACAGTTCTGGCCAAGTTATGGCAAACACATACTCTGCTTCTCAATTTAATGTTATGGATACATTCAAAACCCTCCCCAGCTCCGCTGACCAGGCAGAAGCCTTAGTAAGATCAGAGTTACCTAACAATAGCAGCAGTGACTAAATCTTTTCAAATTATTTAACGTTCCTCACAGATTTTAATTACATTTACCTTAATATCAGAAAATTCCACATCACAGCTGCATAAAATCCCTGGGTAAACACAATATACAGTAGGTATTCAGTCTTCTATTAAAATTCTTTGACTTTTTTTTACACAAGACCTTTAAGATTGCGCATTTTTCATACTATGATGCTCATAATAAAAGCATAGACTTTTGATCACTAGACTTTTGTGCTATACTTTTCAAGCTGTTAATAAAGGCTAAACTTAAAATTATATCCTGACTGTTCAACGTAATAATACAAAACATAGGGACACTTTTTTCAGAATTTAAAGAAGTTGTGCTTTGTTTGTGCTTATTCCGTAAAAATCACCCACCATAAATAATCTGCAGAAAGTATACAGCCTACTTAAATGTCAGGAAAGCTTTATTTTAATGACTTAGTATCTAAGACAACAATGAGCTTATGAATACTCTGGACACATAAAACACATAAATGAATAAAACTACCTGTGTGCTTTGTTAGATTTTATCTGAAATTTAAGTATATTTACTTTGCTCAGGAGACTATAATGATAATGATCAAATAAGAACCTCTTTTTGTTATTCATTTATTGGCTTAATCAATTCTTCAACACAATTCAGCAAAGACTTTCAGTATGATGAAATAGAAAAAATCAGACTTGTCCCACTACTACTCACGATGGTTTGGAAATAATTCCAAGGAAACTAGTTAGAATCAGGGAGAAATCACTCATTAACAGAAATAGAGTTTCTGAAGATTGCATTGTTTACTCTTTGAATAATACAGACAAATTCATCAGACCCTGACAAGCAAAAATGTGTATTTGTTCTTTAAAGAAAAAAAACTAAGGATAATGCAGAGAGTTTTTAATATAGCTCATCCATTTGCAGAGCAGATAAATAGTGCTAAGTATTGAGAATGTTTAAAATAAAGAGCAAGAAAAAGGCAGAGGAGCAAATATTCCTGAATTAAGGAAATATAGGATTATATCAATCTGTTTTATCAAGCCTGTTGCTATTCTGGATAAAACGGAATACACAGACAAAGTCAGAAAGGCAGACATGATCTTTCTCTTTGAAAATTAAAATTTAAGAATGAAAATAAGTTTTCACCTATTAATGGGAAGAACCAAATATATTTCTTTTAAATATGGCACTATATTGGAAAAGTTTCATCAAAATAGGGCAAAAAGTGCCTGCTTTAAGTTAACACGAGTAAGTATCGAATAATGAAAAGCTCCAGTTCCAAAATTACATCAATTGCATTTTAAATTACAGAAAATATTTACCCATCTCATACTGACTGCAACCACAGAAGTGTGCATATCACCATACACATAATTAAAGATTTCAGGAATTTGAGTGAGGGCACAGGCAAGGATACACGAGTGAAAATAAAGCTGATTGTATAAATCTCAGTTGTCAAGACCAAATACACAGTCAAAAGCATCTGTAAATAATGGTGTGCTAAGGCATGGGTAGTTACAGAGGAAATGTTGTGGAAAAGCTCATGGCAAATAAAGTTCAGAGTCCATCTATCCTTGGATTTAAATAAACTGTTCCAAAGTCTTCTAATAAATTCTGTCACTTCTAATAAATTCTGTCAAATAGTGGCAATTTGCAGCAGTCCTCATGACTCATATGCAATATTGTAGCATCATATATGAAAAGGTAATAAATTGAACTTAAGGCAAAATTCATGGCCATGTATAGAAGCAAAACATAATCAACAACAATCACAAATGTTGTACTCACTTATTTTTTTTCCCTTGATGTAATCATGTATTCTTTTCAGAAAAAGAAATTTTCCTGAATGTATCAATGCATTCTTCAGATGTAAATTAGAAATCTTATGAAATTATGTTACATGAGTCTAGTACTTAAGATTTTCTGATAATATCTATGAAGAAAGTTTTCTTTCATATGGGAAATTTAAAATAAATGAAAACTAGATTTTTTTCTTGAATTCTGATTACTGTATATATTTTATGTGCTGTTTAAATAGGTATATTAAACTGACAAGGAAGAGTTTCATTTAGCAAAAGAGTTCAGTTAGAGTTAATTAAACCAGTAGCTAAACAAATGTTTAAATATTTGAATATATAACTGGTTAACACTATTGCCTATGGACTTGCTTCACTCTACCACAACTGCAGAATATTGTAAAAACATATTTCATTTTTTTCATACACAACACTCAGAAGTGTGCTAGGTCATTTCCAGGCATAAAGAATTCCTCTCTCTAGGAGATCTCTCTTTTATTCTGCCTTGTTTGGCTGCTACCTTCAATCTAAAATAATAATGTATGCTTGCTTCTGGTATACAGAAACAAAACATAGACTCGGGTATTCAAGCAGGCTGCAGGATCAAAAGCTTCAGCCCTGCGTGACAGGCTATGAAGTAGCTGCCCCTGGAGAAGGGCTGAACTTCTGCTCCTAGTTCACAATTCATGGCCGAAGAGCCTGGCAGACCTCCTCCCTTGCACAGTGGTTTGCTTCACAGGCAGCTTGCATGGGTAAAGAAAACAGAAACAGCAGCAGCTATTTGCCTGCAGGCTATAAGATGCATCATTTCAGGCAACTAATCTCCATTAAGGGAGTTGTAGTAAAAGACCTACTCTTGCAGGAATAGAAAAAGGTGAATACATTTCTAATTAAGGCCTGGTATTACGTGACAACAGAACTGCAACGATGTGATAATATTAATGACATTTTGAACTGCTGCAAGCAGATCTTAGTCCATGCTTCCAGGTGAAGCTTGCTTCACAAAAACGGGGCCCTGGGGCTTGGTCTGCCAAGGTGCAGAGCTCTCTCACAAGGTACTGAGTGTGCTTAACTGACACACAAAACAGAGAGACTTGTCACACTCAGCCCCCCACCAAAATGCCCAGAATTGGAAAGATCAAGTATATCTTGAACTGTGAACAAAATGCAGACAGAAAACAATCTTCTAAAAATGTTCATCTTTTTTTCTACCAAAGCCCCTTAATGGCTGATTAAAAACACAACAAAATTATGCAATGTTAACCATTCCTGTTAATGATGCTGATTTTTCTTTCTGAACATTTTGTCCTGTACTCAGCAGCACCTCAGTCTGAATATAGCCTCCAGCTGTATTGTTGTACTGTTAATTTATAGCAGGAAATCTGACACAGATTTCTACAGCATTATATTGCTCTGCCTGCCTCCTTTCAGACTGAGATTTCAGTCTCCTACTTACATTTAGGTGTATCTGTCATTTTTCATCTCATTGCCTTAGATGCTAGACATACTTTGCTACAATTGCTGGTACTCTGCTAGTGATTGGCAGTGACTCTGGCTTGTCCTTTAAACCTCCATCTGTCTTTGCCTTCCCCTGGTCCTGCTGATGCCAGCTGCGCCAGTAACTGGACACTATTGCTGGAACATTGTCTCTCTCCAGTTCACACTATTTGCAGAGGAACCTAATAACCATTAAAAAAAATAAATATATAAAAGGAGCTCATTACACCAAATGTTAGTCAGTGGTTCCAGCACTGGTGGCAGCCAGACACTGGCACCTAGAGCCTAGCAGCAGTGCTGGGACAAAGAAATCCAACATATGAACTCAATAACTCTAATAACATCAAAATAAGCAGCTTGTCTGATGGTCATGGAAACACTATCCGTTACACTAGTTCTGGTTCAAAGTATTATTTTATGTAAATCTTAGTAATTTTAAAATATTTATTACAGGGTTTATATGAATTTTTTCGCATGCAGACCAGAGATGAAAAGGATATGCAAATATTCTGTTTGGGAATCCAAAGATCACTGTATAAAACCTCTGGAAATCTCAAAGAGTCAAAATGCATATCTGAAGTTTTCAAGATAGCCACTGGCCCTTCTAAATATATATATGTGTGTGTATGTATATGGATATATAATCTAGTAAATCAAGTGGAAAATAATGACCCACATAAATAGCTGCTGGATTTTTAAAGATAACTGAACTTCTGTTTTTCTTGTTCTTTACTGCAGATTGCTTCCATATTAGAAGCTATTTATGTACACTCTTAATGCTAATATGATGTTGATCCAAGTCTGCATCAGACATGGCTTTTCATGTGTGAATCATGAATGCATCCATTTATCCATATTACTGGATTTGTTTCTGATTTAAGATGTGAAACGAGGTCAAATCCAGGTGATCATTTCATTCTGAACGTTACACAAATATGAGATTATCATTATATGTACTAATGGATGATCTGTTCTTGGTTATCCCAAGTGAAATACCAGCATGAATTTTATTGGAAACATCATGCTTGTGGGCTTACTCAATCTGACATGTTACAAAAATATGATTTAAAATCTATTTATACTTATTTTTATTGATGATGGTGGCGATACTGTCCTTAATAGCCGTTTGTCTGTAAAACTAGCTGCAATGTTTACCAGGTATTCAACTATCTAAGACAGAGACAGTTTCATAAAAGTCTTTAAAACAGTCTCCATTAAAATGTCTCCACTGTGAGACAAGCTAGAAGTACTCTTTTCTGAAATGTCACTTGGAAAATAGAAATCTCTCCCATCCCTGATTTTAGATTATGGTTTTAAAGCTCTGACATTCTGCACTACAACTTAAACTACCACATGGATAAATGTACAGTTTTGCAGACAAACCATTTTCCCAAATGAAAGTAAATCAACGTCTGTTTAAAACATAATGCTGCAGATACACGAACAGTCTGATTTGCCCGTTGTATGACTATTGTTTTTTGATTGCAGAGGTTATTCTGCAGATGAAAAGATCAAAATCACTTTTTGTTGCTTTAGTGAAAACTTGCACTCTACAAAACAGTGTCCAAAAACAATTCAGCAAATTGAATAAAAAAGTAGCAGTTACTACTATCTTTATCCTTTTTTCTAGGACCCTGCTCTAAATGACCATAAATTTCTGTTCATATCAGTACTACCCAAACAGCCAAAAGGGAAAAGTGTGAAGTTGGGCAAAAGAGAAGAAGGAAAATGAGACATAACAAACTCTCCAGTCAAGTCTCTTTATGCATGAGAAGAACTTGGTTGCAGCTCTGCTCTGTCTTCCATTTCAGAATACACAGTTACAGGCAGTGAGGGGCAGGAACTCAACAGGTCAGAAAAAAACCCCAGAAAACCAAACAACACATACCCCCCTCCCCCCAAAAAGAGTCGGGGGGGAACAAGAAAATGAGTATCTGGTGATCTGTGTTTTGGAAGCACTTCAGGGCTAGAGGCTTGTCCCTGTTTGACAAGAAAGTTCCTGAAAGCCCTCCAACTTCTGCATCAGCATATGTGTACAACACCCCTGGCAGTGGAATTCCATTAATCATATCAGGATATGGGAGCTGGATTCCCATATGCCAATATCCCATGAAGACCCTAATCATACTATGCATACACTGTGTTTTTGTACACATACAGGTTGAAAAAAAAAAATAAAATGCAGGTGAAGCTTCTGACCTCTTCAAAATGAAGAAACTGTGGTTCTCCTGCTGACCTTTGGTATTAGTTCCCTCATCAGAGCACTCACCCTGCAAACAAAAGACCCAAGGTCATTTTTCTGCTCAGCATGAGCAGATTTAACCTCATATCTTTTACCTCCTATGTGAGTGTCCTAAATATTAGACTGCAGACACTTCTCTGCACGTGACTGACAAAGTATCATCCCCTCCTACTGAAACTGCAGCTTTACAGCAAAAACTGAAATTCACTGGAGCAATAACAGAATATGAAAACCTAAAGAAATTGTCAACTTCAGTCCTGGTTTTTTCTGCCTCCTCCTGCCTAAATACTGGGGACTGAAAGTGGAGTTTGTGGTCAATTCACCCATGGAAGAGGGCATTCCACAAACTTCTCCAGGGCAAGTGGTTCTTCCCACAGGCTGCAGCTCTTCACAGACTGCTCCAGTCTGGGTCTCCTGCAGTGCCAAAAGTCCTGCCAGCAAATTTGCTCTAACTTTGCCTCCTCCATCAGCAGGGCTGCTGGTCCTGACATGACCCTGGTTCAGCATGGGTCTCCCATGGGGTCACAGCCTCCACCAGACTTTCACCTGCTCTGGCATGGGGTCCTCCATGGGCTGCAGGTGGATCTCTGCATCCCTGTGGTTCTCCATGGGCTGCAGGGGCACAGCTGCTTTACCATGCACTATGGGCTGCAGGGGAATCTCAGCTCTGGTGCCTGGAGCACCTCCTCCATCACCTTCTCCACTGACCTTGGTGTCTGCAGGGCTGTTCCCCTCACATATTCTCACTCCTCTGTCTGGCCACAACTGCTGTTGCAGTTTTTTCCCCTTCCCACTTAGGTGTTTTGTTGCTGATGGGCTCAGCCTCAGCCAGCAGTGGGCCCATCTTGGAGGGCAGATTTCTTTCAGCTTCTCACAGAAGCTGCACCTGTAGCACACATGCCATCACACACACACCATCCCTGCCAGAGATTTTTTATTTATTTATTTATTACAAATCATTTATTTATTTATTTAAAATGATGGGGTTTATGCAATGAAATTCATATAGAAATTCTATTGAAAGCAGCAGTGTATATGCAATACCCAGGGGTACTGCAGTGTGATGGTGAACTGCGTTAAAGAATAGCGTCAAAATTACATTTTTTTCATATTCAAACTTGACAAATATTTTTCATTCCAGTGAACTTTCTAGGTTCACATTTGCAGAAATAGTTCCTTGCCTTATAAATGCTGCATGTTTTAGCTAATCTATGCTCTTTTATCCTGCCGTAAGAAACTTTTTGTCTTTCCTTGTTCTTTATTCATCATTTTGGTCAGTTCTGATCCTTCTGAAGTACATACTATTATCTTCTCAAGCTACTACAGATCTTATGTGAATAAAAAGTTTTTAACATAGAGGAGGTGCCTTTATATTATAGCTGAGTCCATCTAAATTGAAATTCCCTTACTTTGAACATAAAAATAATTTTTCTTCACATTTATTTGAATAATCTAAAAAAAGGTATCAACTTTGAGAAAAAATTTCAGTTGAATCCATATTTATTTATATTCCATTTTTAGGAGTTCAGTAATATACTTTTTCTCCACCATAAGCTTTAAAGTAAACCACCTCTAGATGAAAAAGATAAAAGTCAAATATAGTTTATAAATTATGAGTAAGATGCAGGTTCTGAGTGCACATGGCTGGAGATGTGATAAAACTACTTT
Source organism: Hylia prasina (assembly GCA_013397195.1). Taxonomy (NCBI): domain Eukaryota; kingdom Metazoa; phylum Chordata; class Aves; order Passeriformes; family Sylviidae; genus Hylia; species Hylia prasina. The sequence continues at coordinate 276,115 of VYXD01002148.1, read as the reverse complement.
TTAATCTCCCCATGCTTAGCTTCATGATGTTGCTAGATATTCTACTCCAGAAAAAAAAAAGGCTTACTGGTGAGGAGGAAGATGGGCAGTTTTTCATTTCCACATTCTCCAAGAGTGTGACATTTTCTTGAACTGGTGTTAATATTTTTCCACTTCTATTTGATAAATAATGGGCCAAAGAGTCAAGACTTTACTACAATATAATGTAGAACATACAGAAAAAATGTGTGAAACATGGGATTATAACATTATTAAGGGAATGGCTATGGTTGATGTGGCAATTTGAGCTTTTTAACTCAAACAGCAGAGTCACAGTGTTGTGAAGTAGAAATGTATGTATCACCATGCCTCAACAGAACATGTCAAAACAATATTTTTGGGGTTTTACCACTGCCACAGATCTAGCTGTACCTATCCTTGTCTTTTAAGTATCTCCAAATACATTCCTGAAATGTTAGGTATCTTTAATTGTCTTTGGAGGGAATTTAAATCTCCTTTAAATCAGTCAGAATGAGCATAAAGCATTGACACACCTAGTCTCATCAAGGTGCTCCAGCAGCGTTCAGGAGAGGGAAAGATTATAAGAAATGGGGCATGCAAGTGAGTGACACAGTCCCACTCTGGCTTTAGCAGTCTGTCAGCTTAACATTCTCTCTAAATTAGAGGCTGATTTTTGGACATTTTATCTGTGTCTCAAACTAGATGCAGGACTTTTTCTACTTTTTTTTTCTCATTCATGTAAATACTTACCCCTGTGATTGCCTCTGACACACATTCTCAAATTCCACTGGTGCAGTGCTGATCAGAACTATTAAAGCAAACTTGTTTGCTTGCTTGCTTGTATGTTCAGCAATTGGAAAAAAAATGGCAGGCAAAGGGCACTTTAAACAACCAGGCTGCAGACATACCCAGTCTCACCTTATGCCTTCCCTCAAGCAGAGTTAGATAAGCAGGTTAAGTTAGATTCCTCTCGAGGTATGGAAATTCAACCAAGTCAAACCAACTCCATGACAGACTGCTTGCCCTAGTGGTCTCTGCCTTTCTTAAGCTGCATATATCTGCTTCTAGGAATCCCTATATATTTGACAAGAGGTTCTGGGCATAATCATCATAAAGATCAACAGCTTCTTCACTTCAGCCCCCAAGTATGAAGTTTCTGGGGCTTGAAATTGTTGTTCTCCTTTTTTTTTTTCTTGGATGAAATATCCATACAGCAGAGATTTATCCAGGAGACGATCACATAATACTCAGTGGCTTGGAAAGCTACATCTATAATATTCTTCTTGTGAGCTGCCTAGAACTTCTGAGGATTTGATGTCTCCCATCAATAAGAAATCACTGTCATTTATTGGTCTCATGCAAAGTTTTTCACTTGTAGGTAAAACCAAACAATATTAAATACAGTCTCAAATTATATGATCTTATTAATAAATACAGTGAAAATATAAGGTATAAGAGAAGGGAATTTTCTGGTGTACCATCAAGCTGTGCTGAGTTGAGTTAGTATAGGAGAGCTGTTATCTTTCAAGCGATCAGATTTTTAAAATTTACTGAAGCTGTTACACTCTCCTTGTTTCCAAGAGATAAGTGGCATGAGTGAAGAATGACTGTTCTTCTGGGTTCTCATAACATACAATTCAGTCGAAAGACACATGTGAAATATAGAAACTCAACTATAATAGACTACTTTTTTGTAAAGACACTATTGTACTGAGTTAAGTTGTCTTACTATAAGGAATGGAAAAGCCTAGATGTGGGGAAGTAAAAGGAACACATAAAGGAAATAGAAAGCAAATACTTTCTCCAGGAAACAATGAAATTAAAATTAGGAAATGAAAGAACACAAATTTTACATTAAGAACTGGAGACAGAGACAATGCCTCTGTTTGTATTGGTACTGAAAATTCAGACACAGAAGAGGATTCTGCATCCACTGATTCACTGTAATTGGACTCTTAACAGAGAAGTTCAGACACAGCATCAGGCTATTCAGCTTAATAGTCAATCCTGTTAATGCACCAAGGAGCCTTTCTTGGTACAAGAATGACTTTACAGTTCAGAAGTGTTAGGCCATCCCAGATGTATTTACTTTTCCAAAAAGAAATTGTTCTCTAACAAAAGGTCCCAACAAAACTTGTTTTCAAGTCCCAGATAATAAAGACGGGTCATAGATGTTTTGCCAACATAAGAAATTACCTGCACAAAGGAAAAATACTGCAATGTGGAAGTTGTCTCTGGAGTTATTATGGGAAAGATGAGGGACAAGGGCGGAGGCAGGGTAGTTTAGGAGAAGAATGGTAGTGTAGTCACTGTTGAGTTAGATGTTCTCTGCAAGCCATTTACCATTGACATACTGCAATTGCCATGTAAACCATCAAAAATTGAACATATTTTCTTCTTCTTTTTCTTTCCTTAAGTAATAAAAATAGTGAGCCTTAGGAAAATTCTTTTATTATGAAAGCAATTAGTTTTCATTATCAGAATATTATCCCACTGAAACAGTAGACACTTTATTGCCATTGTTTGGCAATGTTGGCAAATGCAGGCAGTGTTTTAATGCAAAAAAAGCCCAACAACAACAAAAAAGTACCCCAAAAAGTTTTTCAAACTGTTTTGGAAACTCTACTTCAAATACACCTCTTTCCATAACCTGAGGCTGTTCCTTAGTTTAAAAAAACTGTCTGCTGGAGTTCCACAGCAAGCATGAGCACGTACCAAGATTTTAGCTGTATAGTACACCCATTGACTTCACTGGGATGTGTCATAGCCCAGATCTGTAACATGGATCAAAACCTAGCTTGGAGACAGAAAGGTAGGATTAAATGATCAATTTTCAGTCCTAGCAAAAGGTTAATAGTGGGGCCCTCAAGGCTCAAGAGTAGGTGTCACCATGCTTAATGATCTGGGAAGGGGATGAGTAGTGAAAAGCAACTTTGGCAGATGCCACAAAGATGCTTAGGAGGGTCAAGCCCATGATGTATTGTTAGTTTCTTCACAGGGGCCTGGAGAAGCCTAAAGGATGGGCAATACGATGATAGTAAAAAGTGAAGTAAAAAGGTAAAAGTGTTTTTTGGGGGGGTTTTCTTTAATACTGATCAATATAAGCTATCTTTGAAGGAGGGAGGAAAAGAAACCCTGCACAAAGGCTCAACAAGATTCAGAATTAATTATCAGATCATTAAGATAATTTGGAGAAATATCTAACCACTACTATAAAAATTAAAATATTTGGAGTGCCTAATGTAGATCTACAGTTAGAAAACCAAAATGTTAGGATCGCATGACAACTGGGTGATTGCTATGGATACTGAGCTAGATAAACTCTGGGTCTGGTTCAATACTGTGAAGTCATGCTCCAAGTAGACAAGGATCCTTAATGACTGTGTCCAGAAATTGTCTACTAGGGTATTTCAAAGTACTGTGGGGTTCATTACTTTACTACAAATAAGATTTAGTTAATTGAGCTTGATAATTCTTTAGTTCACTTGTGCATATCTTTTCAAATAGAAAGGTAAGAGATGGAATTATCAGTTCTGAAGCTGTTGATGCCCTTTGAAATAAGATACACCTGAGTGTTTTGGGAAGTGTGGTCCTTAAGCTGGACGAGAGCAGATGTTTTGCAGAATTGATGAGTCAAAATGATAACCTGAAAGTATAATGAGAAAAGCATCACTATTATACCAATCATTTGATGCCAAACACTGGACATGTCAGGGACTGAAGAGTGAAGGGGCAGATTCCAACTAGAAAGAAGCAACATTCTCTAAAAAGGAGGAAATCACTGAGGCAGAGAGAAGCAAAAGTCCTCTCCAGTTTGCATTGTCAGCCATTATGTCACTGCTCACTGATCACCAGGAGTACAACTGCATTCCTAACATGTATCTTGTACCAGGCAACAGGAACTGTCTTCCACATTCCTCTCAATATTACATATGGTAAAGAAGTTATGCATGAAGGAATCATAAACCTAATTGCAAAAAAAACCCCGAGGGTTTGTGTTTAACAATTGCAGAAAAATCACGAAGAATATAGCATTTGGTGAGGATAATTTACAGAGAAATACAAAGTAACAGCTCCTGAAAGGTGGTTGTGGTCAGGCGGGGGTGGTCAGGTGTCAACTGAAAGAATGAGAGGACACAGTCTTAAGCTGTGCCAAGGGAAATATAGGTTGGATATTAGGAAATAGTTTTTACAGAAAGGGTGATAAAGTACTGGAATGGTCTGCCCAGGGAGGTGGTGGAGTCACCATCCCTGGATGCGTTTAAAAAAAGACTGGATGTGGCACTTGGTGCCGTGGTCTAGTTGAGGTGTTAGGGCTGGGTTGAACTCAATTCCAACCTAGTGATTCTGTGATTCTGTGAAGTGAGAGTTATAATTGCTTTTGAAATACTGCATCTCCTATTTTATTATTTTTCTACATATGTTTTATTCAGAAATTTCAATATGTTCTGATTACATTCAATGGAAAATAGAAAAACTCTCCTAATTAATTTTTGAGTAGTTAATAAAAGACTGTAAAACATTAGCGAGAGTTTCTAGAACAATTGAGACATAAACTCTCAAATATATATGTGATTCACTTCCTTTCAATGATAGATTAATTTCTGAGTTCTTATCAAGCGAAATAAAATTAAATTTATCAAATTACATTTAATCTAAAATATAGTATGCATATGAATTTGGCTGACTTTCTTGATTCAAGGGGAAAAAAAAGTAAATTCCTTTTTATGCACCAGCTCACAGGCCGTCTTCCAGATGGAAAAGGTCTTTAGTGGCAAAACAGGACAAAATCCACCATTCCTGTTGCAAATGAGACATACCACAGCACTGAGACTGTGGCTGGCACTGGCTGTTTTCTAATCTTCCTCACAGTGTTATTGCTCTTCTGGGATCTATTATCAGATGGAGCCTGGTATAAATCTAGTCCCCAAATCAGGGATCAACAAATGATACTGTGACTTGGCCACAGTAGGTGGTAAAAAGCTGTGACTGCAGGACTGAAGCTATGACTGATTCCACAAGGGATACAGCAGCTGTGTGACAGTCATTATAGCATCCTTTTGCACACAGCCTTGCCCATTGAAAATTCCAAATTCTTCCTGATATCTGTCATCATTTGACCGAACCATAAATTGGTGCCTGATTGCCTATTTTGTGGAGCCAAAGGCAGTCAGTTATGATGCTGTCCGTATCATACACTTGTGTTTTGCTGGCTAGAAAACCAATTAAACCAGTGAACCATTTGGGCTTAGATGGATGTTTGACCTCTGCCTCTGAAGGAATTTTAGTCCTGACATCTATCAGTAAAAGTGCTGTAGGGCCCAATTAGGCTTTATTCTGCCATTTAGATTGTTAATATAGTACAGATACCATGGCTAGTTTATTTTTCACATTGACAGGTTTCAGCCTCAAACCCCCTTATTTCAGTACAGCTTTGAACACTTTGTACCAAAAGTTTGTTGTGTGGTAAAGAAAAATATTTACTTTTCAGTATACGTACTCATTGCAGAAAATCTCAGATCCTCAGCGTCTCATTTGTCTGATATGTTATTCCTTGTAATTATTTACCCATCAGGCTTTCCAGATTTCTGGGCTACCCTTCCTGTGTATATTATTTGTAATACTTTCAATCTTTGATTTTAAAAACCTTCTGTAAATAGACATGTGATCAGCCAAGTGTGTCAAACACCATCAGAGGATTCATATAATACTTCGTAAAGTCTGATTCTCAGACCAAAAAAAATAAAGAAAATAAAAGGAACAATTTTCCTTCAGAGAAGGAATACACTAACAGTTAGCACCATTTTCCTGAAAAGATCATTTGTTTTTAGATGCATATCTACTTATTTTAGTGACAAAAATAAACACTTTTTTGTTTGTTTGTTTGTTGATTTCTCTTAGCCTTGCAGAAGTAATATAACTATTTGAAACAGCTGGATACTATTCCATCTTGAGCATCATTGGCAGAATTGCTCACTAAATCCCAATAGTTACACCTGTTCAAAAACCTTACGGGCAAAACAATCACATAGGTACCACTAAGGGCATAATTTAGCCCTTGGAAACTTTGTTACTGTTGATGATTTGTGATGTGGAAAGAAGCCTGCCTGCCTTTTGGAGCCCTGACTGAGTTTTAAAAAGTGCAACTCAGGAAAATCTCATTTCTCTCTTTAGGCAAGTTCCTGGGCTATGAAAGTGAGTGTGATGCCTGAACAGAAGAAGACCCTCACTTCATAAAATGGTAGTCCAGCAGAGGAAGGGCTGGCTCAAATTTTACAATGAATACTACTGGCAACCCTGGTTATCTCTGTGTCAGTTTGACAGTTTGTCAAAA
>VYXD01002148.1:191978-269763 GCA_013397195.1 Hylia prasina | reverse complement strand
AAAAAAAAAAAAGTGAGCTGATTATCTGAAGGCAAATATTATGAAATATTATGACAGAAAATTTACTAGGAAAAGATATCTTCTATGAGCAAGTAATTTAATATAGGAGATTACTATTTCTATAACATAAACTACATTAAGTACTTGGTGTCAGCAGTTTCAGTATATCCTTCACTGGCAGCAGTAAGTAAGCCTCGAAAATCTGACTCACAGGATTAAACTGGTGAAATCAGTGGGAGACAAAAATTGTTTAGTAGTCTGTGTGGCGGAGTATGAGGTACTTAACACCCATTGGCCTCAAAAAGTCATCATAATTCCCGCAGTGCCATCTACTGGTCCACATCCCAGATGTACCAAGAGCAACTCATTTACATGTGTATGTGTTGCAGACTAATGATGTGATCCTCTATTAGGACACAAAGAAAACAAATTATTATTATTATTACTCTAATAGCTTTTCTTGTCTTCCATATTTTCAGTTAATATTCATGGTTTCTTTCAAAGATTAATATTTAGTATAAAGGTTGCCATATGTACAGAATGCTTTTGCAATGAATGCATGTGCTCTGAAAGAGAAATTAACCTTTTTAGCTTATCTAAATTCAGAGATAAACATTTCCCACTTCATTCAGATATAGACATGTATTTTATTTACAGAAAACAAACATGCATGTATGTTCACCTTTGTGTACTTTCCAGGTACCACAGAGCTCAGTTAATATCTAATGATTCGCCTACATTTCATACAAGAATTTAAGAAATTTACATGGACTTTCACATAGTATGAAATAAATACAGGATAGTAATTACAACAATTATAAATATCTAAAATTTTATGAGGGTGTAGGTGTAAAGACTTAAAGAATGCAGTTTCTCATCTTAAAACACTGTCAAAGCCACAGAAGGATAAGCCATAAGATAAGCCACCAAACAAAGAATTCCCACAGTGGGAACTTGAGATAAGCGCAGACAACAGCAACAGGAAGATGCTAATTCCAGGCCTGGTAAGGCAGATTTATAATCCGATTTTAACAGCAGGTCAGATCAATTCTTGCACTGCAGCAGCTAATGGAGAAATGCTGTGGTTCTCATTCTGTGAGACCTTCTCTAGTGTTTAGAAATCATGATTGACAGATATTTTGGCCCCACTTCTAAAGCTGCAGGAAAGCAATGAAAGACTAATATCACAGCTTTTTCTCTAATTTATCTTAAAGAATTATTATGGTAACAGTTCTCCCATTCATCTTCTCAACTATGGAGCCCTGTAAGACTTACAATTATCCTATTTAATATCATTCTATTAGTACTTAAATGTCTTTTGGGGCAAACAAGCTTAAATGCTAGAAACATAGTGATAACTGAATATTTATGAAAAGCACAGCAACTAGCTGAAAATAACATCTGGATGGAAAACAACTGACAGAAGTACAAGCTTGGTGTAAATAAGTTTATTCTGACATTATGAAGAATATTGTCATTTTTACAATATCTGTTTCTGAAGTGATCAGATACCCTCAGAGATAAAATGGTTTTGCAACTCTCGTTGCCCAAATAATCAGTAGAGCAGAAAATACACAGAGACTTCCATGCCTAGTCCCAAGATAACATTTTCTTATCTTAGAGAAAATTTCACGGTCTCCTTCCTTGATTATGAGTATCTATCACAGGAATGAAGCCTGTGGTCGACATCAAAGTCCTCAAAGGAAGAATCTCAGTAATGTTTAGCAAAGTACATTAAGGAAGTCAGGTTCATCTCATTCTGTATTCTTTGAATGTGTGAGTATCGGGTTTTTACTTTTCCTCGACATGGGACCCAGTGGTCATATATTCTAGTATCAGTCAGTTTCAATACAGTATATCTTATAAAACAGGGTATTTGAATGCATATGTAGTACAGATTGTTGAAAAATGTGTTTGTACTTTCCAGTCATCTTCAAAATGACTTTAGTGATTAACCAACAATGTGTCTGGACTGAACTACAGCATTTTCTTTTTTATGGTTAATACTCAGAAAGAGACTTTTCATCAGTCTGCCTCCCGTCTGAATGTCTGCTGCTGACCTCTACTTGTCCTCACACCATGAGGCTTCATTATTTATTTTGACACTGTCTTTCCTCCTTCTTGACCATGCAGCTTCATCTTCTTTCTTAATTCATTTATTCATCAAAGATGAATTCATTGCTCAAAAAGCATTACTTGTTTCTCTTTTATTCTTTCCTGGTTGGATATACATACTTAAAGTAAATGCCCTAAAATCGGTAAGTTTCATCAACTTAGGTGACTATATAATTCTCAGTCATTACCACTGAAGAACACGCGGGCTTTTCTTATAGCTTCAGTGAGTTTTACTAGAAAAATAAAATAATTCCCATTGGTGCAGACATCCTACCTCCATAATTTTTGTGGTCCTTTTCAAAAACATTTTGCATTTTCATTTTCATATTGTCTTTGCTAAAAACTGCTTAGGTGTAGAGATGCAGCCAGAAGCCTATTGTACAAGGAAGTAGTGATCCATATCTTGGCTTTATTCTCAAGTATACAGGTATAATTTGAATAACACATGTCATTTATCAACTATGTATGTCAGAGAACCCATGACCTCTCAGGTGCATGCCTCAGCTTCATGGATACCATGGGAATGCTCTATAAAATAGTATTACTCAATGTATGCATAACAAATGCATAGTTAATCAATTTACAGGTATTCAGTGTGTATTCAAGTGTAAGTACAGTGTGTTGTCTCCTCAAAATGAAATATTTTCTTCAAATCATTGAATCATAGAACAGTTGGGGTTGAAAGAGACCTTAAAGATCACTAGTTCCAGCTACCCTGGGGATAGGGCAGGGATGCCAGTCACTGCATCAGGTTTGTCAGGGACCCATCCAACCTAGCCTTGAGTGCTTCCAGGGATAGTGCCTCCACAGCCTCTCTTAGCAACCTGTTCCAGTGCCCTCATGACAAAGAATTTCTTCCTAACAACTTACCTAAATCTGTGCCCTTTCTGTCTAAAACCATTGCCCCTTGTCCTGTCACCATCTACCCACATAAAAACTCCTTCTCCCTCCTTATGTAAGTCCCTTAAGGTACTGGAAGGCTGAAATTATGTCACTCCTGAACTTTCTCTTCTCCAGGCTGAACAATCTCACCTCAGTCTGTCTTTATAAGAGAAGTGCTCCATCCCTTTATCATATTAATGGCCTTCCTCTAGACCTGTTAAAACAAGTGTTTTAAACAGGTGTGTTAAAACAGCTCCAGAGGAAGGCCATTAATATGATAAAGGGATTCAGCACTCCAGGTGGGGTCACACAAGGGCAGAATAGAGGGGTAGAATCATCTCCCTTGCCCTGCTGCCCACACTGCTTTTGATGCAGCCCAGGATACAACTGGCTTTCTGGACTGTGAGTGTACACTGTTGGTTCATGTCCAGCCTCTCATCCATGAGAAACCCCAAGTCCTTCTCTGGAGGGCTGCTCTCAATGAATTCTTCTGCCAGGCTGTACTCATGCCTGGGACTTGCACCAAAATATTACTTGTTTCTAGTTGAGTTACTTTATTGAGATATGGGCATTGGCATACATTGTCCAATTGTCTCTTCAAGTCCCTGCTTACACTCCAAACTTGGCTGCTCTCATTCAGTGACCTATGAATGTGAGCAAGACCCTATAGAGATCCTAGTTAATTTTGAGCTGGAGAACCTCACCACAGTTGGGAACTCTGTGCAGCTTGCCATGATCCATGAGGAGGTGTTTGTCCAGTGCTGCAACAGCTAGGATTCCCATCATCAGGAAGAATGTGAGGTTACTATCACCTTTCCTATATTTTCCATCTTTTACTCATACAATGCAGAAGATTTGAACGTTATCTCTCTTACTGTGTGCCCAAAAGAATTGTCACCTGAGTGCAAAACAGTTGTAAAGTACTATGCCTTCAACATTTTACAAGGAATGAGGAGAAAGCTTCCTTCCTATATGAAAAATCTGAAGAGCCTGTAAAGATGGTGAGAATAGTGTGGAGAGAGGTCTTTTCCAAAGGACTTTTAAAACAACCAAAGGAAGAACCACATTGAAGAACAGTCACTAAGGAATCATCATTCCCTTAACATCAGAAAGGAATTTCTAATTCAAACAAAAGCATGTGACATTGCATCTTTGTGACATTGGTATTTTTGAATATGCCTTGTCATAGCAATTTTACAATTTTTTATGAACTTAAGAGCTCTTATGTTATTAGTCCACTTCTAACCCAAATTTATACTACTAAGGTTTTTTAGCTGTTTGGGATACATTCTCTTCCCAGTTCACAGAAGAGAAAAACCCTATCCATCCAAGGTGCATCAATACAGGAAAGGAAGTTACACAGAAGACTGAGCCCTATTGTTGCAGATGCTGTTGAAAAAGTCTTGATGAAATGTAAAAGGCAAAAACACTTGTATGCAAGCCTATGAATCAGAAAGGCAGGTAGGGCTACAAAGAGAGGAGAAAACTTCTGTCTGAAGTATAGAACGCTCACTGGACAGAGAGAATTTTATGTCTATACTGCTTGGCTAAGCTTTCTGGTTTATCTACATACCATCTTCTGAGGCACAGATTCTTTCATCCCTTTGTACTTAGGATCAGGACTTCTGTCTAATCTGGGAGAAACTAGGAATAAATCCATCTTTCTCTACAATATTAGGGATTTCCAAAACTGTGCATCTCAAACTAGATGTAATTCATATAGGCAGTAAGAAGGTGAACATATCTTGGATTCAGGAGAGGAAACAAAATTAAGTGGAAGTTGAAGACTTCTGAGTGCACATGTGACCCTGTGATCCCTTCTAATTCATCTTGGTTCAAAGCCAAGCAGGCTTAGACCATTTCCAGCAGCTGTTTAATCTGTTTGATTTTGCAGTTGGAATCAACTAGTCAATATAAATGTGAGACAGTTTAAGGATGTAGCCTTTATTGGCTATATTTCTCAGTCATTCACTTCTGTGGATGCTTCTAGCTAGCAGGGGAACAGTCAGACTGGTCAGATTAAGCCACAGCAGTTTAAACAAGTCTCTTTGATTTTGTACTGTAGCAGAAGAGATGAGCACTGAGGTAATCTCATCAGTGACAAAATGACAAATAGGAGCTCAGGCTAGTAATGGGTATACCTGACTCAGAGGGTTCTTCCCATCCAGGGTGAAGCTCAAGAAGCTCAACAGATTAATTCATCTTCTGGCAGTGTCAGCTGTGCCTTCATTCTCTGTAAAGTGCTCTGTCCTAGTTCAGAGAACTCATGGCTTAAACCTATGCAGCTTCACAACTGTACTGCCAGGGAACAGAAACTGTTGCTCAACTATCTAATCCTCAGCTTTTTTGACACGTGATGTGTAACTTAGAATGATTTAGCCAAAAAAACCCAAAAACCAACAAACAAAACAAACAAAACAAACAAACAAAAAAGAAACATATTAAACAGCCCAAGCTATGTTTATCCATATCTGGATAAACAAAGACAAAAATTCACCTCAAAATTGTGCAACTTATTTTCTCAGTGATATCTGAAAAATATCACTCAGGATAATAAAATGTTATGAAGGAAATATTTTGCTATGTTATAAATTATTGGCAATAGACAAAAAAGAAAGAGCAGATTGAATTCTGTAACCTTGAATAACTTTGCAAGGCCTGCTGTTGGGGGTCATGCAGACTCTATGTGCAAACTGTTAAAATTTGATATGGAAGTTGTTGTGACACAATGAATATGGAACAGTGTCATTGTTCAAATCAGGAATGCCTTAAGCTTTGACTCACAACAGCCTTTTTACTCCCTTCTCTAATTACAAATTCTGCCATATGAAAGGTCATGAAACTGTGAGGTAAGACAGCCTGTGAGAGAGAGGGTTAGCACTCCTTCGGTTTGGCTTTGACCTAAATCAAGCTGACAAGTCAGCCAGTCTCTTTTTAACTCCAGGATGTTTCTGAGTAAAGGCTTTCAAATTCTGAAGTAATTTCAGAAGTCAGTAGGCAACGAGTGGATACCAAGACATTAGTCTTAGACCTGTGAACTCATAAATGTTTCTACTGTAAATGTTTATACTCATAAATGTTTATAATGTCAGAGAGATAATAATTTAGTAGCCTCGTAATATTACATTTCCAGAGTTAGATACTGTTCTATTTTAAAACCAACTACAACCCTGCTATTTATTCTTATTTAAAAAGAAATGTTCAGTTTTAAGAATTTAATACTAACTGTCATCACAATTTTCATTCATTAATCCTCTAACACTTTTTGTGGAAGATAAATGCAGTAATTCCCAGTGACTGATTATGTGTTGATGCAGAGATATTCAGGACCTGATTTTAACAGAACTTATATACCTAAGGATGGGCACATATTCATTGAAGTGACTTGTCTTCTGTTGGAAAATTGGGATAGAACCAGCACCAAACTCAGCTTTTATGAAATTCAAGGTCAAGACCTGAGCTTCTACCATTAAATATTATCAATATTCATCCTTGTTGTGTGATCTGGGGGTTGCTGAATTCATTAGACAGATTCCATATGACAATTTAGGAATAAAAGTGACCTTGTCAATAACCTTGAAAGTCTTAAATTTCTCCAACTGTAGTTCTCCTAAGACTATACCTATAAGAATTACTGTCTTATTCCATACTTTTTTTTTGTCTTCAAAACTGTTTAAAATTTTCTTTTTTTTCCCTCAATCACTAATAAAAAACATGGGTAGTTCTTTTGGAAAGTCACTATTTTATGTTTGATAGGTATACCACAGTGGCTTGTAGTTTGTGCTCAGGCCTTCTTATGAGGAAGGATGGGATTTTGAGAACAAGAAAATCATGAAATATGCATCAGAGAAAGGAAGGTTTTAAAGCCGTGCAAAATTCATACGCAAAATCCCCTGCTGAAAAAGAGTATAAATTGGATATAAAATAATTCTGAGGAAATGAGGGAAAAAAGAAGGGAAAGGGAAGAATATGTCAGACCACAAAGTCCTTTCACAGGTGAAATTCAGAAGTTCATAAATCAATTATAGAAATGTGCTGCAGGCAACAAGCTGGAATTCCAGTTCCTAGATTTGAATCAGGTTATGTTTGTTTGATTGCTTTAAACACAAACATGAGAAAAGTTGTTCTTTTAAAAAAAATTAGATGAGTAATGGTTTTTTTGGTTGTGGTTTTTTTTTTTTTTTTACCTCTACAGTATCTCTTAAAATGAAACTTTAAGTCAATAATTTAAGAATTTAAAAATGTACATCTTTGTAAGAATTGTTGCTCTTGGGTCAAAGTTTACTTTTTTAAAAATACTAAAATATTTATATTTGCATGATGAGATATGATATTTTATTCATGGACTGAAAATACCATTTAAATAACATTATGAATTATTTTTGTAGACTCATTGAATGAATACTTTATACCTTGGATAGAAGGCCTCAGTACAAGAATACCCATTCCACTGCTGCTACAGGACTATCAGCTAAAACACTGCCCAATATCAGCTTTGAAGAACTAGCAAGTCTCTGAAAAAAATCCAGAAACAGATGAAAAAGTTATCTTCCTGGAGGGAAAATAAGATAATCAATGGCACTTGTTGTGTCAGGTTGACTGCCAGAACCTATTGAATAATACAAAAATAATCCTTGAAAATTGCAAGGAACATTCTCAAAACCAAGAAGGAAGCAAAGATGGACATGGTACAGTAAGGGCAGAAAATAAGTATGTTGCTACATTCAAGGCAGGGATTCCCAAGTACCAGACAGAATCACTGCATCCTCACATGGGTGCTGCTTCCAGTTCCTGTGGTGCAACAGCAGACGCTCCCCAAAATAGTTATTTCCATGACACAGTAGCTAAATTCTGCTGTAATAACAACCAACCAAAGAAAGGAGCAAGATGACATACCACATAGGACTGCTTCCCACAATTCAGATAACATATCTGTGGAAGAAAAACAGGTGATATAAGATTTCTGATACTAATTCTAAAAATCAGGGGCCTCATTGACCTTCAGAAGCTGAGCAAAGCACATAGACTGAGCACAGTCCTCACTTCAGGCTTCAGTCTGGCACTCTCTTATCAGAGTATACAGTCCTTCCACAATGCCTGAATCCAGAAGCAGTGCCATGGCAGACTCGGATATGCACAAGCTGTCAGAGAAGAAGATATGAGCTGGCAGGACACAGAAGGATGTTGTATCTCTACTGTTTTCCACAGCAGCAGCTTAGCCCTGGCACATGACCCATCATGTAATCTGCTCTTTCTCATGTACATGCAGCGTGAGATGTAAGATTTCAGGCACACATTTTACGTGCCAAGACACAAAAGGAGGTTTCTGGACAGTCCATCCTATTTGTCCTATTCCACTCAGGACAAGTAACCTCTCTTCAGCAGCCTCAGAGGATGCTTAGGAAATCAGACATTAATGGCAAGATAGAAATTCTCCTGCCTACATTACAGACCTTGTTCCCTAGGCCCCAAGGGTTTCTACTTGTGCTAGGGCTCTCAACAGCTCATTTGTTGGCAGCAACAGTTAGGCTTCTATGAAAATGCCAGCTGCAGAAGCACAGATGCCTTAGGGAGCTTAGGCATAGAGGGAGAACAGGGCCATCTCTGAGTATGTTACTGTTGCCTACCTGGTGCACTTTGGTGGCTATTTGTTTGTTCCAGTGTCAAAATCACTTTTAAAATCCTGGCCAGAGGGTCTTAGTGCTCAATATACAAATAAGCCCGTTAAAAAGCTGTCACTACAGGATTGATATTCACAGCAGGGTTTCCATGTGTTCAGCCAATAAATAAGTAATGGCAACAAAATAATTTCTGTTCTGTATTTGATTCCCTAATATTGTTCCACTGCATTGTTTCGAGAAAGGCAAAGGAGGAAAAAAGAGAGAGAGAAAGAATTGGTTGGCAGAGGCAAAAATGTAATATTAATTTCAGCCCTTGCTTATTTGGGCAGTCATGTCATCTGGACAGAATTACATATATGAACTGGATTATTTGTGCTTTTATGTCTATGAAAGCAGCAGCTTAGGGAAAGTATATAAAAGCACCTCAAAATATATCAAAAATCAATACTTTTTTCCCCCTATTTTCTATACCCACGCCAAATACATCTCTTTTAAACAGCTGATGTGCAAAGCAAACAGGAAATATCTATAATAACCTTAAACTCTTTCTTTGATTCTGCCTCCCTACCCTGAAAAAGGCAGTCCTGATGCAGCTGTAGTGCTGACACAGCCAGCTTCCAGCATACCCTCTGCTACTTAGCAGAAGTAGCCATGGTGACAGTGAAGGATAGATGACTGGATGAACAGTCTTAAGTGGATTCAGATATGTTGCCTTGGAAGGTATTTATCAGTTAGGACAAACTGGGGGAGCTCAGAAGGTGCTTTGACGTATCTATGGGTAATTCGGACAAGGCACAGTACCCTAATTACCATGACAAAGTTCATCCTCTTAGCTGTATACAGCACCATGGGCTGAACAGCAACTCTAAATAATTAAATTCCACTATTAATATTCAACAACTGCACCATCTGATTCAGTGGACATGAAGAAGCAGACTACCTAGATGTCATAAGTATGGATGGAATATCATGTCTGCATCCCAAAGCAGGAAATGCCTGATAATCTTATTCTGAACTGCAGCTTCAAAGGTCAAAAAACTCTTAGGGAAAATGCAGCAGGGAATATGGCTTGTATCCCATAAGAAAGAAAATCTGAAATGTACTGCAGAACTTTGAATTTAAATAGCCTTAATAAGGGGATGAATGAAAAACAAAAGATGTAAAAATAAACTCCTAAACATATAAAGAAGAGAAAAAGAATATTATTTAAAGAAGAGAAAAAAGTTAAACCTTAGATGATAGTGGATATGGTGGTCCTAAAGGATACAAGCATTTTAAAAAGTCATAATATATGATCCAAACAAAGGGAAAATGTTAGCAAATTGGGAGGTAAAAAAACAATTTAGACAGTGGTAAGGCTTTCAAAGAACAAAATAACAGATTTGTAAGGAGATGTTTTAGTTTGAAACAAACCGGTACACTGCTTGGAGCAAATGCAAGCAGAACACAACCTGGTTGTTATATTTATTTTTCTCCAAACCTGCAAAGCAGAAGAAGGAACATGGCAAAGAAGTGAAAGGACAGGGAAAAGCAGTGAAAGAACATGGCAAATAAGTGAAAAGACAACCACTCATTTGCTAAGGTTTCTCTGTCTTCCAGATAGTTTCTTGTTACTTTTCCAAATACAAGGTGTTCCCTCTTTTTTTTTTTTTAATCCCTCTACAACCTTCTCTATGTGTTAATTTAAAAGGCCAAAGAGCAAAACCAAAATAAAAATAATCAACACACCCCACTCCCCCCCCCCCCGCCAAAAAAAAAAAATACACACTTGCATATCTCTTGAAATTTTCCTCACTGGTCTCCAGTCTACTCAAAATACTGATCCCCACCATTCCCAGTATTTCTTTTTCGTGCCCTGCTGACAAGCAGCGATTACAAAGGGAGATGCTCTGGGGAAGCTTGAACACTGAGTTATGCCAGGTAGCAAAAGGCTCACACATGCCACTATCCAGAACTCCTTAGAGGTGAACAAACACCACAGAGTGGGAAATAGCATTGATCAAAAGGAAACAATCTATTAATGCCACCAGAGCAGCATGTCAAAATCAAGCCACTAACTGTGATACAGGCCAGAAATTAAATTAAGTTTATCTAATGAACAACATAGTACTACAATGAGCCATTCTAATAATCTTAGGAGGGTGAGGATAATTTTTTTTTTATGACAGTAACTTCTGGAGAACAGACTAGTGTAATAAAGAAAATATTTTCTGGGATTGTCTTTAACAGTGTAGCGCAATTAGATTTTATACCAAAAGATGGCACTGAGAAAAGAAAGAATGAGAAAAATGAGGATATCTAATTGTCCTAGAGAAATTCATATCCTGACTTTTATTTTTTAAAACAGAAGAATTAGGGAAATTAGGGACTTCCTGATGAAATGTGCAGACAGCATCACCTGGCATGCGATAATGTAAGATTAGTATTCTTTTCCTGTCCCTCATCTGATGTACCTTTCTCTGGTCAATTTTTTTTTTTCCTTCAGCTCACTATTCTTCCTTCTGTTTAAAAAATTTTCCTTAGGCAGGCAAAAGTGCCTCTAACTGTGAATTTGTACTAAAAAAGCAACTATTAGATCAACAAATTCTAGATCTTTATTTGGCCCGTAGTACTATGTGGTTTGCCTGCTTGTCCTTAGTGTAGAGATTAAAAATTATACCTTCTGTAATCTGTTTCCTATCTGTTTCTCTGTCTTCATGCTGTATGTTCATATTGTTTGGTCTTCTAGGAACTGTGATAGTATTCCTGTGACAAATTAAATTTTGTGGAATACCACTTCAGTTCAACTACATTTTCCTCCTTTTCCAAATATAGTGGAAATCTTTCACCATCTTTATTATGGTGACGCTCCTGAAATACTGGAATTTATTTTATTCTGTTCTAAAGGAAAAGCAAATAAGGGATTTAAAATGTTGGAATGAATACCTTAGTCTGGAGTTCACATTTCCAACCCTTTACTGTACTTTTGAAAAATTTAAAAGACTTTCAGCACTGACTATTTGTCATGAACTAACTAAGCTTCATTCACTACAAATTAATTGTCACTCAAATGTTGCTTTACATCTCATCAGAATCCTAGTGACACTCTGGCAAACATCAGGGAAAACTGCTGGTATTGATAGCCATATATGACTACTAAGGCTTTCACAGATTTCCACTGATATTCAGTGATGTAATTTGATATACTCTGCTATTTTTTTCATAAAAACAGTAGAATTATACTAGGTAGAAATATAATTTATTTTCACCTCTTTCATGGAAACTTACCCACTAAATATCTCTTTTTCATTTCCCTCTCTCAATTAATTAACTCTTTTCTCTCAACTGTAAAACCTAAATAGTTTAGGCAACATGTAAGCTTCTGTGCAATAGCACATTGGCTAATGCAACAATAGGAAATTAAAAATATTCATATAAAACTGAAAATATTCACAACTACCTGTGGTTTCAAATGAAACAAATATTCCTGCAATGTTCTGCTTACCCATGGAATTTGGAAGTGCCTGCTGAACTGCAGTGCTTCAAGGACTTAAGTGCAGCTGAGCTCCTTTTTTTCTGTATATGGAAAGACAATTTTGTTGCCCTGGAGCAGTCTGGATGATTGGATTAATTGACTCAGTTGTTCCTTTTCCTTATTATTTCTCTACTTGGAGACAGAAGTGGATGGATTGTTGAACTCTCTTGATCGGGATTTTTGGTACCATCTTGTCTTCCAAGATTATTGGAGACATTCTTCAGCTATCATACTTAAAGAATTACTTCAAACTAAAATGTCTGGAAATTGTGAGGGCAGGTTTTCAACTCTTGAACTCATGGGAAAAAACAAGTGCATTTATTTACTTACTAAAATAAAATAAAACTCACCTAATTTCAAAGTGTTTATACCTGTGATGTCCCAAAGCAATTAATTCTGTTTTAAATTCTTAACATTGGAGGAGGCATTGCTAAATAGGAAATAACTACCACAGAGTTGGGACCAGTTGTTTGATAAGATTAACTCTCAGGGTACATAATTAATGAGAACTGAGCATCCTTCTTAGAAGCCAATGGCTCAATGAATTTTGTAACCTGCTTTTCTGGCAAAAAAGCCACTGTCTTTCCAGAAGCCAAATATACTACTATATATCAATGCCATCTATAAGTCTAGATATTATCAGTTAACATTAAGACATTTGTAGGTTACTTTAAGTCTATTAGGACTTTCTGATTATTTAGATAGTTAAGATTGTTTTTGTTCATATCAAGGATACCATTTTATAAATATCACACCGAGAGAATCCAATCCCACAAAGTAGTTAACATCTCCCACTGCAATTAAAGCAAAACAAAATTGAAGCTTCATGAGATCTCTAAGGAGTGGGCTTTTTCCCCACTTACCATCTAAATTCATTGCAAACAAGATTCTCTTCTCTTGAGAGGGCAGTTTCTAATTTAGAACCTGATTATCATCTCATTAATTTAAGCCGGTAACTTAGTCTCACAAAAATTCTTATATAGTTCTTTATATTTTTTGTAGAAAGAAGAGGATAAAGAAAACTATATTAAATCTGGAATTTGGGTTCCTCATTGTCATCTGTAACAGTGTTTTTAGTTTTCACATTTTCCCTTTTTTGTCCACTCTTCCTTGCCTCTCAAGGTTAAGACGCATTTATGCACCTAGTCTTCCTCTGTACCTACCTTTTCTGGATGCAGTTTCTAAGGGGGGAATATTTTCATCTCTGTTAATAATATAAACATACACATATATATAAATATATATACATTCATACAAATAAACTATGTCAGTGTGTGAATTCCTACAATTTCAGTCCACCCTTCCTGACTTCACCCTTCAAATTCACACTTATCATCAGAATGTATGTTAAGCAATGAATTCTTTTCTTCCTTATTATAGTCTTATTTTCTCCTACCACTACTAGGAAAATAATCTGAATTCAGTTGTATGTATGCATGTATTTTCTGCCCAGTACTGTTACCCAATAATCATAGTTTTTTATGGAGGTTTTGAAAAATAATCTCTGCAAGTGTGGCATTATTTAAAGTTCCAAATTAGAAGGAAAAAAAACAGCAGAATAAACAGCATATTTGGCTGGGCTCATAGCTACTGCTATAGATTAAAGAAATTAGAAAAGCCACCTCCACTTTACAAGAATAACTGAGCGGGTGTCACTTCAGTAGAGCAGACGCTTTTCAAAGAAAAAATCAGCTTAGTACAAGTTCAAAAAAGTTGTTGTAGGGCAACACAGTAGCTGATAAAAGTCGTACTTTGCTCCTGGACTTTCTCATGAGCTGCTGCCATCTGTTGCCTTTCCTGCAGGACCCAACAATAACCTAAACCTGAACATTACCTTTCCTTTTGCTTGTATAGAGATAGGCAATGTAAGAATTCAGCTCTGACATAGAATAAAATCATGCTGTCTTCAGCTTTGCAGTCAGGAGAATCATCTTCCCTGGAATGGAGAAAACAGGTATGCTATAAGGAATGCTGGAAGTCTGTAGCTTCTCAAAGCACAGCTGAGTGAAATCACATTGCTCAGCTCAGAGACATCCTGTCTCGTTTCAAATATCTGCAGACATGGATAATCCACTGCCTCTCTGGGCAACCTGTGACAGGGTTTGGCCAATCTCACAATGAAAAAGCCTTTCCTCCTCTATGTCCAAGCTTTTTTTGATGCCTCTTCCCACCAATATACAACACTGTAAAGAGTCTGTTTTCACTACATCCCTCCTTGCATTGGGTTGTTCCAGGCAATATAATAAGACCTTTTTCTTCAGACTGAGCAAACCCAGATCTCTGAACCCCTCCTGTGCACCCCAGATTGGTGTTGGACGTCTTGTGACAAGCCAACATGATAGAGGTGTCTTTGCCCCCACTATTTCTATGGCTCATGTACTCTGGCTCAACTAAAGACTCTGAAGTTAAAATCCTCTCACTAACAGTTTACCTCAGGATAAAGGACAAATACAGAGAGACTGAAGAATCTGCTTTTCCAGCAGATTCTATGCTATAAACCATGTTGCCATTGCTACACAGAATTTCTTCCTTGTGCATGTCAGAGTCTCTTCATTAGTGCATAGTAAGTTTTGTAATGTTATTACTCATAACAAAAAATTATTTTCCCCTTTTTTATCTAATTCATTACAAAGTAAACAAACAGTATCAACTGAAAGTAAAAGAGAAAATTTATTTAGCTTGTAATACCTGATTAGTTAAACTTCAGGCTGAAATGTTCAGTTACAGATTTGTAGCTGATTCTGATTTCTTTCTTCTTGAATACTATTCAGTTACAGATTTGTAGCTGATTCTGATTTCTTTCTTCTTGAATACTATTGAGTATCTTATACTTTTATTAGCAATAAGAAAGCAGATTTTTTACTTTCACATTTATGTAATAAGAGATAAAGTTACTTGGTATAATAAAAAGATTGTATTTTACCATTACATTTATAGATGGTCTTGAGCATGAATCAATTTAACAAATGTGAGTGGCATGATGGTGGCTTGAACATTTTATGGAGTAATATGTATGTGAGAGGGAGCTGATGAAAATATCAGTGACACAGAGGATTCCTTATCATGGTTTAGTGAATTATATAATTTCCTTTCATATCACTTGCATGTAGATTCCAGTGTTAAATATTCCTTTTCACACAGTACTGCTGAAGCAAAGATCTTCCATAGCCCAGATTAGGCCACAATCTCTCCTTTATATGGGTTAACCAAAATTATTACTATTAAGTCCATCTGCTGTCTTTTTTAGCAGCTCTTTGTTGCAGAGGGAATCCCACTGGAGCACCAGAGACAGGTTAATGGGGAAAATGAAATAGCTCTTTACTGCTCTGTCATCTGTGCCTGCTGAGTCCTGCTATTTCAGCTCACTAGCCAGGTTGGGATGACCTCCACAGTTGATGCAGGAGAAGGAGAAAAAGCTGAGTGAGAGCAAAGGGAGATAAAGACACATCACACAATGGAAGCCAATTCATCTTGTTTAAAAGAATGATGTGGAAAGTAGTGTGGATTGTATTATGGATGGAAGGAGTTGTTTGGGGGGAAAGAAGAGATCCCTGACTTGCCTTAAAATCTTAACTCCTTTAAAGTGACAAATTATTTGCTTCTCTCTAAGTTGGTAAAACTTTCGGAGCACTTAGCAATCTTTTTGTATTTACATTAATAAATCACATTGGGTGAGCAACATTCATGACAGGGCTCCAAAGAGGGTCCAGTTACTTCCAATTTACCATACAGAGAGGATTGTAAATATCTTCTGATATCAGTCCTTTATATGTTAAAAATATGCCCAGAAATAAATGCATGACTTAATAACACCATTACAAGACTAAATACCCTGTGTATTTTTTGTGTATTTTACAAGTTTGCACAGTAATTTGGAAAAATTAGTCTGATGTATTTTTTGTTTGCCTGGATAGAAATGTTAAAGCTGATCCCGATGATGCGGAGAGCTCAAGTGCTGATTAACCTGTTCTTTTGTTGTTCATTTCTATCTGGATTAAACTAGGCCCCTGAATATGCTCATTTACATTGCAGGTGGCACTTTGCTGTGTTGAGGAGCATCTAGAGCAGAGTGGACATGAATGATTTCTACCATACAACACACCCCACAGAGCTGCAAGTTGACACTACAATCGCACAGCCTTAAAAAGCCAGACCACAAATCACAGCTTAGACTACACTGCTGTAATAGATATGTCTGAAATTGCCTGCAAATGTTGATTACCCAAACCATACTGCTTGTAAGACTGAGAGAATCAACTGGAGCTGCAATTCTTATTGTTCTGGGTTACTAGTTAAAGGGTGCAGGGTTTGTTTTTTTTCAATTTTTTAAATATATTGTTTGTCCATCCTATTAATATGATGTATCAGCTCCTTCATGATCACAGTAGTAAAGTGCTTCATACTCTCTAAAATACTTAACCTCAGACCACACTTAGAAAGCAGCCTCCACTCTCAAGGAAACTGCAAAGTGGAGGTTACATTTAGAAATTACTCGAGGGAGTTATACCAGTACAAAAATTCAACAGATCTGTCTTGAGACTCAGGTTAGTTGATAATTTGTTTCTTTTTCTCAAAAATGCTAGGCAACAGATAGGGAAAAAAAAAATTTAAAAAAAAATCAAGAAAATTGCGATGAGGTAGTGGTAATAGATTCTACAGATACTAGTATTTTCTTCTGTTAATGGCTTATGTACATGAAATTATAGACACTAAGATTCACAAGGAAATAATTTGAAGTGAAATTCAATAAATTATTTAATTTAGTATCTCAGTGACACTAAAATCTTGTAGATTGCTGGATCAAAATTTACATTCTGGGCATGTTTATTTGGGGTTTGCTATCTAAAGGTTTACAATTAAGAAGCATTTTTTATTGCACAAAACCCGACAGACTCTCATTTAACTAGGCATTATTTAACTATGACCTCTTACTCAGAACAACTTTCACAATATACTACTGGGTTTTTTTAAGCAGTGGCTTTCTAGCTGCACTGAAAATTTTCCAGAGTGTATTCTGTCTGCCCTGTGCCTGTTGGGTTTGTGAAGGTGTACTGCTGAAATAAACACATGCAAATATTGGCTTCTTAAAGGTATGATGACCTTTTACATAGGATTTCAGTAAATTAAAATTTTAAACCCCAAATCCATATAGCACTCTCTTCAGTATTGTATGTACTTATAAAAATTTCAAAACTAATATCAGAACAAAATCAGGTTGACCTGAAAATATGTTCTGCATATATGAATGGGATTATAAGTGTTATACCAAAAAAAAAAAAAAGGATCAATTTCTATGCCTAAGTGTGAGGTAAATTATCTTCATCTTAGCTCTTTCACAGCAATAAATAAACAGATCTAGTGCTGAAGATCTTGCCTGGGCACAGAATAATTACAAAGTCTTCCACTACAAGAGCCCAGCCATTACAGTTACAGTGTAAGATCCATGAAAAAAACAACACCAGTCTCAGAAATAGATAGACTTTAAACTTAACATTTCTGTATCATTGAGGTGCAATGATTTCATTTTTCCCAAGTCCTTTTGAAAGTGATATCCAGACTGAATGCAAGTCTGGTTTTGGAAATGGCTGCAGTTGATTAAGTAACACTGAAATTTAACACAGCTCTGGTACAATTCTTAGCATTTTCTAATTCAGGAGAAAGAAATGGGATTACTATCATGTTATATATATACATATATATATATATATATGATGCAACTACTTTTGTCATAGAATAATTTTGCATCTTTTGGCTTAAGGATGCAAAGTTTTAAAGCAAATTGAAAAATTAATAACCATATGATTTAATGATGCTCAATTTAATCATGAGAGCAATGCAAAAGAAGTCAAGGATCTAAAACCAAAATGCTGCAGAGATGAGGTTGTCTGTCTTGGCCAATCCATTTTTAGGTAGCAGTAGTATTAAAGTAAATCAAATGCTTATCTTGGTTTCCTGGTACACTTATATAATCTGACTCTGTATGTATCAGCTGAAGAGCAAAGCAATCAAACTGTTTTGAAATACTTAAGGCAGAGTAAGGAGATGAGTAATGGCCGGTGGGGATTTGTTATGAACCAAATATGTCAACTCAGTCAGATGTCCTTCTGTGACAGTCTTCCAGAAGGGAAATGTAGGCAAGCTATGTATTGAATATAATAAAGCTTTTTGATATTTTTTCAGATGATATTCTTATGAATAACTAAGTGAAAAGATTAGAAGGTGCATACAAACTGTTTGGAGAACTGTACTCTAGAATCTGTATACTGTGTGAGATCCTAAAGAGATTGGCTCTGGCTTTTGGGAATAAACAAATATTCAGTGTAATAGAGACACACCTTATTTTTTATGATATCAGTAAATTTGCACTGAATTCAGTGCTGTTCTAACAAACTATAAGGCTGTTCTGGGTAAAACCATGGTGCTGTTCAGTGGGGTTATGTGCAAGGATCCTAGTCAGAAGCAGTTGAACAAATATACAAACAGGAACAACTGACCAGCTGTTCATACAGACTGGAGGCAAGGGAAGAGGGCAGCACCTTGGAAAGGGACCTGGGGGTCCTGGTCAATGACAAGGTGAACGTGAGCCAGCAGTGACCTGGCAGCCAGGACGGATAACCCTGTCCTGGGGAGCATCAGGCACAGCATCACCAGCCAGGCAAGGGAGGGGATTGTCCTGCTCTGCTCTGCACTGGGGTGGCCTCACCTCCAGTGCTGGGGGCAGTTTTGGGTGCCACAACATAAGAAAGATGATAAACTATTAAAGAGTGCCCAAAGGTAATCAAAGGTCTAGAGGAGAAGCTGTATGAGGAGCAGCTGAGGTCACTTGGTCTGTTCAGCCTGGAGGAGTCTGAGGGGAGACCTCACTGCAGTTACAGCTTCTTGTGAGGGGAAGAGGAGGGGCAGACACTGATCTCTTCTCTGTGGTGACCCGTGGCAGGACCCAAGGGAATGGCCTGAAATTGTCAGGGGAGATTTAGGTTAGATGTTATGAAAAGTTTTTTCACCCAGAGGGTGGTCGAACACGGGAACAGGCTCTCCAGGGAAGTGGTCACAGCACCAAGACTGACAGAGCTCAAGAAACATTTGGACAACACTCTCAGGCACTTGGTGTCACTCTTGGGGCTGTCCTGCGCAGGGCACAGGATTTCAATGATTGCTGTGGGCCTCTTCCAAACCAGGACATTCTATGATTCTATAGCCGGGACTCGTGCATAAAATTAGTGCTAGGTCTAGTGGAGCAAAAGATAGGTCTGAAATAGACACATTATGCAAAAAACGACACAAAGTGGACAATTTCCTTAGTGCCATTCTAGGTTGTATGGCCTACTAGTTTAGCCTACAAAATATATGATGCAAGACAATGCTTTTAACTGATTAAAGCAAAAGGAAAAGGGTATTCTGGGGAAATGTAGATTTCTTGAAGTCATGAGCAATGACAATATTCAAGGTGTCTTGAAAATGTGATCTATGATAGAAAATAGAATTAATTTCTTTTGTTTAGCATCAAGAAGGGAAGAGGATAGGAAATAAGGCAATAGATTTCAAGTATGTAAAAACAACCAAAAGAGATTACTGCAGAGAGAAAAGAATAATCTCTTCTTCATGATCATGATAAATAGGACAAAATTCATAGGTACATATTTCAGGAAGACAGAT
Source organism: Hylia prasina (assembly GCA_013397195.1). NCBI lineage: Eukaryota > Metazoa > Chordata > Aves > Passeriformes > Sylviidae > Hylia > Hylia prasina. The sequence continues at coordinate 249,975 of VYXD01002148.1, read as the reverse complement.
TTAGGTTAGATATGAAGGAAAATATTATAGTAAGCAGTATTGTGAAGCACTGGGATGGATTGCCTGGCATTTCCAGAACTGGATATCTTTATTAACAGGTTAGCAAAACATCTATCAGGGTGACACAACACATAGTTAATCTGGCCTTGAACAGAGAGGTGGACTGAGTGAAAAATTGAAATTCTCAAACTTCTGATTGAGTGCTTTGATTATTCAGTTGTGGATTGTTGTCTGGCCTACAACTTACTTAAAATAATATTGTCTCTAACTCATCCACACAGTTTAATCTTGACTTTTATTTGACTACAAAACTCTTTGGCTTCTTTTTTTTTTTTATTTTCTTGAAGCATTACTCTGGACAATCTGTATGGTAATGCCTGCTTGTTACACCTTTCTGATTTTTTACATTCTCCATAAAAGTTCACCCTGGAATGACTGGAATTCAGCTCTTAAGAACAAAACTATTATTTTAATTATTTTATATCCATTTGTCCCTCTATTTTAAAATTGTTTTTACATAATGTACATGAACACATCAGATTTTTCATGTAATTGTGTATTATGTAATATGTGTGAACACATTATTTCTTTGCCCCCCCTTTTTTTTTTACAATTCCTTAAAATTCCTCAGACTCTTTTTGGCTCTTGATTTCCTTAAAAATTATGAAATGTTCAAGTTTTTTAATCTTGCTCCAGATTTTATATAATGTCTGATTGACATTATATCCATAAACATGATTTATATCATTTATATCATTTATATCCATAAACATGATTTTATGTTGTTAAACCGGAAAAATCACATAATTTCACGCTTCACATTGCCATCTTAGTTCCTTATTAGTCTTTTTCTATCAAGTTATTTCCTTTTAAACAGAAAATTCAATATTTTCGCTATTTTCTCTATTATGCATAATTTCAGAGTCAACTTGGAACTGACATGGTGTGAATTCCTGACTTTTGTTGGTCACCAAGTCAATGAGAATGGCTCAGCTTTACCAAGAGCCAAGAACCCTCGAATAACTATCCTCCTAGACTTATATACATTCTGCTACTTACACATACTTTTCCTTTTTGTGTGTTGTTTTGTTTTGTTTTGTTCTGTTTTGGGGTTATTTTTTGTTTGTTTTGTTTGGGTTTTTTGTTCGAGATAGGGAGCATTGAATGGAAAAATAATTGGACGGAACTTTCAGTGAATAATTAACAGAGCTAGCAGAATTAGCCACCAATCCCATTTGCATTAAGACAGCTACATAATGCATAATGCAAACTCTAATAGATATGACAACAGAAAAATTACAGGATTTCAATCTCTTTGCCTTTAGTATAACATCTATATAGAACTGTAAAAAAATTGCATTTTTTTCCTCCACCAAAACTTTTTCAAGTGAGTCCCTTGAACAACAGTTTCCTCACATAATCATTCATTATATATACAAATGGCATATCACTAGAAAATGTGCAGTTCCCATAGAAGCCAACAGAGTAAGGTTCCTCCTTTGGTATATTGACAACAGTGTTTTCTTCACATTTGCAAATGATGGATTCAGAGTAGTAGTTGAGAATGGCAGGAGATTTTATATTCTCCAGACTCTTGATCAATTTTGATAGGACTATGACATGCTGTATGAAATACAAACAATTCAGTGCAGGGAAACTACAGTCTATAATGGTGCACAGGAATGCCATTTGAAACTGACAGATATGAAAAAGTCTTCCCATGGGGAAAATTTGAGAACATCATAGCATTGTTCAGGTAGAAAAAAAAAATTATTTTCTTTTACTTTTCTCTTTTTCTCCAGAGTGTATTGCCATTACTACAAAAACAAAATCTAAACTTAGTTGTATGATTAAGTGAAGTTAGGTTCTATGCCCAGAAAACCTCTGAAATCAATGGAAAAAAAAAGTTCTCTAATTTTGTAGGCAACAAAACAATGTAAGGTTATTTCATAGTTTCCCTAAATAAAAAACCCATGACAAATCAATGCTTATCTCATAAAACGTGTTTCGTGTTTCATCTGACTTCCTTCTAGCTTCATCTGATTTCCTTCTATTGTCTCTGCTTCACACTTCATCTCAAATTTTGTCTCAGACTCTCAGTTCTCAAAGTTCAAACGGAAAACAGTCTTTTTTTCTGGGATTTGTTTCAACTATGAAAATTATAAATTGAGTTTTATCAATTAGATGTACATCTTCTAACCATAATTTTTTTTCACTGTTTTTGATAAGACAAACTCTATGACATGGTATTATTTCATTCATGTGAAGATGATGAAGACACTTGTATAATGTAAAACAGCAAATAACCTATACAATGTTCATCTGCTGTATCACTTCAGTGCAAAATTAATGCAAGTGGAAACAAAATCAATTCTGCTATGCACTCTCATTTTAAAATTATCAGACACCTCAACTATTGCAGATTGTCAAATATAAAATCAAATTATTGTACAGTCCTTCGAAATAAAGGTGAAAAGTACTAATGAGTAACATATATTCAGACTCAACTTCACCCTCATATATTTAGTTGTAATGTTAACTCCACCTTGGATAAATACCACTGAAAAACAGGAAGTTGTTAAAAGAAATCTGAGGTTTGTCTGAGCCTAGGTCCACTCAGTCCATATTCATATACAATATATGAATACATTGTATTCATATACAATACTTTACTACTTTAATATTATCTTCCTCCACTACTTTTTTTAATTATACAATTATCATTGTCCAAGTACTCTGCCTCTAAGTGAGTTATGGGGGTTTTTTTAAATTAAATTTGCATACAAATATCACATCACATGGTTCTTTTGCACAACTCAGTGGCAGAATTTGTTCCCAGATTCATAACTAAATTCTTGTTCAATGGCATATTTCATCTGCTGGGTGTGCAAGTGGGAAAAGATTGCAAGTTTAATTGATATTAAAAAAATATAATTATGTAAAGTTATTTATGTAATGTAAAATTAAAATAGAAAAACAGTAGATAAGGGTGAAGGAAGATAAGTAAGTTTGAATTAAGCTAAAAAATGTCATTTTTGGAATAAAGTTTCCTTTGACCAGTATTTCAGAATCTCCCTATACAGCACCTGCATTAACACAGTTTAGCTGTAGCCTGTTGTCTCATTTGGAACAGTTTGATGGAAAAAAGGATTTTCCATCAGGCAGATGTGGTAGCATATAAAGAATGATACACTGGAACTGGAAGCCACTGTAATTTTCAGGGCTTTGAGGCAGAAATATTTCTTTAACTGAAAATGGCTTCCTTCTGCCTCTGAAAGTCATGTTCTCTCCTCACCTCCCTCCCCTTTCCTCCACTGTTAAGCGACTGGGACCAGAGAATATTGATCCATTATTTATCTTTGGTTAATGGAGTGGAAACAGAAATATTAGTAAGGAACTATTGGAGATGTGAACACAAAAATAACAATTTCAATTTGGTTTTAGTGTTCAAATCTGTCAAGGAGACTGTATTAGCAGGAGTAGAATCCCTCTGACTACTGTAAGAACCTACACAGACTTAGGGTGAACATTTCTAAATGTGATAAATTCTGTTTCTCATTAATCTTATCCCCAAAACCACAGAGAGACAGAAATCACGAGTGACAAGTCTTTTGAGTGGTCAAACCTTCTCCCATATTGCAAGTGACAGAGAATTTGTGATTGATATGCCCAAATCTTTCCTGCAGAGACATCATACACAATGACTACACAACTGCATCAGTTGCAATTATTATCGTTTTGTCTGTTGGGGTTTTTTTCCACGTTAGTTTCTGCTTTTTCATAATGGTTATTTAACTGCAAGGGAGATTTAACACTTACCGTTTACTTCGTATTTTTTTTCACCATGTAATTTACCCATTTAAAATATATTAGCTAATTAGATGTGGGTGATGGTATTTCAGATGTAAAGATACCTTTAGTTGGTTGATAGTAATTAATTAGTTTGCACTTGAGTGTTTTTCTAGCTGTGATATTATGAGATGTTCAAAATAATAATTGATAGATTTGGTGAAGTATATTTCACTAATTAGGGTGCTCTGGGGATTTGTAATTGATTTAATTGAAGTTGAATGAGTTCGTAGATATATGGGTAGCATATAAAAAAGAACTCATGAGACTGTGGGAGACAGATATTTGGAAACAGAATAACTGGCTGAGGAATTATGTTTTAGCTGTTGACTGTTCATAATGACTTGATCACAAACAAGAGTTTTTCCTAATTTTTTGCAGTACATGTTTAATTACAGAATGTTATTCTGTAGGACTGTATTTTAATACACAAACATTTTTTGTATATGGACACGCATATATGGTGTATATATATACATATGTATGTAAATATATAAACACACACATATACATTCTACATACATATCTATTTATAAGCATATAACTTTTGAATATCTGGTCTCTTTCCTGTTTTTACTTTGTGTAAGAATATATTCATATGTACAAACTTATTCAAACACTCATGTATCATATTTGCCATTTATACATACCCAGAAGGTAATGAAGGCAAAGATAACTTCTTTTCAGAGAATGAATAAGAAATAAAGTGATAGCACAAATTTGACACGGAGGACCAAATATTAAGTGTATATATAAAAAAACCTGAGGGGTTTATGAGAAGAACAAAGAGGACTGGAGCCAGAGCTGTAGTATTGCTGGAGTATTACTCAGCCACATGGACCAGGGGAACCAGTATGAACCTAATTGACCTTTTGTCAGTCTATGTTGTTGTATCTCATCAGAGTTTCTGTGTCCTTGCAGACAAAATCTGCCGAAGGAGTCATCGACACTTGTTGGCCACAGAACGGGCAGGAGGAAAGGCACACTGAGAGCACACTGCACTCCCACATCACTGGGGTTAACTGCTGTGTGGATCACCACCCTCTCAATGGGCAGTGGTCCTTCCATCAGGATGACTCCACCTGGTCTCTATGAGAGATTGCTAACACTGCTAAATCCAGGGAAACAAAGCTGCAGGCATGACAGGAAAAGCTGAATCTCGTCTCAGTCCTGAAAGCCTGTAAACACAGCACAAAGATTATGCCCAGATACAAACAACACTTTATTTCATGGACACATAACTAAAAATCAAATCATACAGAAAGTATTAATTATCTTATATTACATCTTGGGCTTGCAGCTGAGATATGGACACTATCATTTGTACCTTTATAGAACAAAATCTGGTTTTATGATTAAGTGATTAACAACTACAATGTCTAAAGGAGCAACCATTGCCTACAGTTGGAAAAGGTTTAAAAAAATATTATTTCAATATGTTTTTAAGGATTAGTGAAATCAATAGAATTAGGTTAAATATAGCACATTGAAACTAAAGAAGTTGCAAGAAAATATAACTGAATTCATACCATGAAAAAGCTGAAATTCCCATGGCAAGTTGAGAGGAATAATAACATGGTGAAAATGCAGGGAAGAGAATAGAGTGTTTAAGGCTAAATTAATGTATAACCAAAGGTTATGCATGTCATGTAGTAATAAATACTGAAAGAATAAAAAAGGTCAGTAGGGCTGTACATGAAAGTCTAAAAATAATTGATGCAGGAAAATAGCCTATCAAACTTATAAAATATCCAGAAAGAACTTAGAAGAACTTAGAATGAACCCTGACTGAGAAAAGTAATATGGAAAATAATAAAAGAAAGAGTCAAAGTGATCTAATGTTAGAAGCACCTTTAAAATATTATATCATTTCTGCTTAGTATGAGGTGTGCTCTTTGTAGCAATGAAATCAGCTCCTTCATTGCTGCAGCTCAGAAGGAAATAGATGTAGATTATTTCAAAAGACTAATCATGAACGAAATAATGAATGAAAGATACTTTGAAGACAGTTTTATCTGTGTTCAAGTATGAAAGTATAAAAGTATCAGGATGCTACTTCAACTCCTTTTTCCTATTCTGTTCTTCCCTCCATAGTATTTATAATTAGGATTGAATGAAATTGTTCGTTTTTGAAATATTTTGTTTCAAGTTTGAGCACCAGGCAACAGAAACTTGTAAACAGGGATTGTGCATATAAATATAAAAGGGAAATTGTCTTCTTTCCCTCAACAGCCTAAGCCTTTCTGATTTCAGTTCAATGATGTTTAATACAAAATAAAAAGTTGGAATGAACACTGGGTGTCAAATCCGTACTCAAAACAGGAATGACTTTGAATTCAGATCAGGTTTTATAGAATCTTCACCAATTTCATGTATTACTTTGGCAACTTCACCAGGCAACCTCTTCCAGTGTTTTCTCACCCTTGTGGTGAAATAGTTTTCCTTCTAGCTCCCTGGAATTTACCCTGTTGCCATGTCCACAGCTTGCTGTTCTTTCATAATGTTCAAGAAGAGTCTGTCTCAGTCCTTTCCTTAAACACCTCTTAGGTGGTTAAAAGACAGCATTAGATAATTCCTTAGCCCTGTCTTTAAGCTGAATGATGTCAGCTTCCTTGGCCTCTTCTCATACATGCTCTTTAATCATCTTAGTATTCTTGACTTTCTTGTACAGAGAAATGCAAAACTGGACATATTTCTTGTCAAGTTAGCAGAGCCAAGTAGACAGGAATAATCCTTTGATGAAATGGCTTCACTTTGTTGATCTGACCCAGAAATCTGATCACAGAATCACAAAATTGGTAAAGTTGGAAGGGAATATAATTGGTCATTTGGTCCAATCTCGTTGCTCAAGCAGGGTCGTCCTGCAGCACATTCCACAATCTCTCTGGTCAATCTGTTCCAATGCTCAGCCACACACACACAGAAAATAAGTTCTGCCTCGTATTCAAGTGTAACTTCCTGTGCATCAGTTCTTGCTCTTTGTCATGATTTATTACTTGGCACCATCGAGCAGAGCCTGGCTCCATTCCCTGACCCCTTTCTTCAGATACTGATAACATTGTTGATGTCCCTTCTCAGTCATTTCTTCTTCAGGCTGAACAGGCCCAGCTCTGTCAGCCTTTCCTCATAAGAGAGATGCTCCAGACCCTTAATCATCCTTGTAGTCCTCCAGTGGACCCTCTCCAGGAGCTCCATATCTCTCTTTTCTTAAGGAGCCCAAGCTGTGCCCAGCAGTCCCCCTGTGGCCTCACCAGGGTTGTGTAGAGGGGCAGGATCACCTCTCTCAACCTGCTGGAAGTACTCTCCCTAATGCACCCCACGATAATACAAGGGTCTATTACTGACTCTCATTCAAACTGCAGTCCCCTGTTCCTCCCTTTTGCTTTGATCTCCAACACCTCTTCAAAAAAGGTTTAAGGTGCTACTGACTAAATTAGTAAGGCTGTTGGCAGATATGCTCTTCCTCTGCTTTGTTATCTGATTCCTGTCCTTTTCTAGCAGTCCTTGTTCCTTGAGGAACTGAGGAAAGTCCAGTGAGTAGAATGGGGAAGAGAGGGCCAGGTCTTCGAGACAGAAAGAAACATTTTTTAGAGTGGAGACCAGAGGTTGCTGAAAGTCCTTGAAATTACTAGAATACCTTCCTTGCAGAGACATGGAAGTAAAAAATAGACTTTTGTTTAAATTTGTTACATTTTTTCTTTCTCTCTTACCCACTTTTCTTTTTCTGAGAAAAGCAAATTATTCTAATTTAGATTTTATTAGAAGATGCCTTTTTGAGGTTAAAGCCTGTTGTGGTCTTCTATGGAGTGCACACCAGAAAGAAAATGCTTAGGGAAATTCACTTCAAGGTTTAGATCGTAAATTGTCCTGTTGTTGTTATGATACCATAATGAGTAAGCTACTTCATTTGAGTGCTATTGTAAAAATGTTCCTCTCAGGGCCTCAACACACGAGTGTCCAAAAGAGGACTAATAAAAGCATTTCTCTGCTTAGATGGTGTAGGGAAGCCTGTAGCTTCTTGTTCCTCACCTCTGCTTTGAAACCAGAGATGCTTGCAGTCCAGACTAAGTTACTTTTCTACTACACATGTGCTTTCTTACATATTTTATTACATATTTTGAATTATCAAATCATGGAAGCTCAAGAAAAACTTGGGATACAAGAAAGCTTTTAACACTAATATTATTCTTCCTTGCAACAAAAATCAGTGCTGATTTAAGAAAGTGCATTTTCATTTCTTCTTGGTCTTGAATTCTCCAGAAAGATAGACTGAAAATAAGTGAAGTAAATTCCTTTCAAAGGCTTTCTCACTTTTTTGCAAACATACAGTCAGTCTCCAATCCCAGTCTGGCACAGAGATCTGTGGTATCTTTTTGTAAGCATGGAAAATCATGTTTCCAGAGTGAGTACCCTTGGCCTCCCAGTTCCTCTCTCATATACTCACATGGCTTCTCCAGAGACCTTTTCTCTTTTCACATGCTTTTTCCAGTTTCAAAGACTAAAAGCTAATCATATCCAGTTCCATGATAAAGTGAGTGTATAAAATCTTATTTCGTTGTAGTTTTCATTGTTTTCCTCCATCATGAACCTCCTTATTGCAAATTCTGGCAATGTTTTAGGTCGTCATTTTTTCCTTGTACAACAAGACTCTTCACTGCGTCTCATTCTGGGTGTGATAGCAGCATTTCTGTATTTTCTGCTTGTATAAAAGATTGCCTCTTGAAAATGTTAGATAGGAGAGATATATTTTTGAAAAATATGACTGACAGTTCACTTATTACATCATCATAAAACTCATATTTTTCTCTGAAATCAATGCAGACCAATATGAACAAAGCAAAATATCATGTCAAGAATCTACCCTTCATCATGTTTTCCACTGCTTCAATGTAGCTGAATGTTAAGAATGAGAATGCTGATATTAACGTAAATATGCTCTTCTGGAAAATCATCTCCTTGATTTTTGTTCTCTGCCAATGTATCCCTGTGTCCTGAAGCCATTTCTATTCCAGTTTGTCCTTTTTTTGCCTTTAGATTTCTCCACTTCTCTGGAAGGTTTGTTCTTTACCTTCTAGGCAACCAGTCTTAAAGAATCAATGTGACTTATTGTTTCTATCTATCCCATTGTGCTTGCCTTTCTTCCTGCAGTTCTGGCTTTTAAATTAACATGCAACTTCTCTCCAGGCATTTCAGTGTTCCTACAAGGCATAGAGAGAAGGGATCTTATAAGCTGCAAGCTGTAGCTGTCTGAGAATTATGTGCTAACAAAAATTTAAAGTTAGTGTTCTCTTTTATTTGTAAATGATTGCTCAGGTTCTAATCTCATGACAGTGTAAATCCAACCCTATTACTAGTCTAAACAGATCAGAAGGTTTTCCTTTATTTCTTCTTTGTATGGATGCTTTACTGTCATTTAGATTTAAACCACTAGATTTAAGTATGCAACAGACAAAGAAAATTTTTAATATTACAAAAGTCTAATAGGAGAAATTCTTTATTTGCAAAAAGAAAAACTGCTATATCTAATCCATACAATGAAAAGATTTTTTTATGCCTAACACTGATCTAATTGATGGTGCAAAGGAGATGTCTACAGATGCCAGAGAAGTGGTTAAGGGCACCCCGAGTTAAAAGATGGACAAAAGGAGTGGGTAATCTGTTGGTGGAAAAGCACTGCTACAGAAATTTTATTAACACTAGAAATAATTGAACTGTTCTGTCAGGTGTTGACTAAAAAATCATCATGTGAGTCCTGCATGTGCTCACTCTGAGTGAAAGATTACCACTGTGGTGAAAAAAACACGCATCAAGAGGAGTGGGATTCTACAGGACAAAGTGCCACCAGATAAGTAACTAGGTCTCACACTATTAGGTTATTTCTTTCATTTCCAGATTCCATTTATAGGACAGCATACTATAAACATGTAATATCATCCTACACATTCCCTTCTCTTCTCTGTAAAATTTGAGCACATTCTCCTGTGTTTTTGTTGATGCACAAGCATATTCACATTACTTTTGGTGGAGATATTAATGCTGCAGTGAGCAAGCAGTTCCTCTCCCCAATCACAAAATAACAGCAGCAAATAAATGATATTTTCCATGTGCCTAAGATATGAAGTCCAGTGAAAAAAGCCCTTCCAGGTTCTCTTGGAGGTGCTAGAGAATACAAAGTAAGCCTGAAAGCTACTAATATCTAAATTAGCAGAATCCAAAAGTGTGTTTTTATTCTTTTGTTTATTAATATGAGATAGGATAATCAGGGAGAAAAATGTCATTGTAAAATTAGAACAAAAAAAGCACATTTAAGATCTTGCTTTTTTTTCCTCAAACTGTTTTCTCCATTGAGTTTAATTAAACTCTCCATAGCCTGATGAGAAAATTTCCAATTAAGTTCTTGTAATAAAAAAGAAAACATATAAAATAACTGCCTTCATGGGTTAGCACATTTGAAAAGTAAATTCTAGTATATTCTAGTAAACTGTAGTGCTGTGAAAGAGCTATGCATTTTTTTTTCAACATTGTGTGTTTAAAACTGGTATATTCATATAATTAAATCACTATCCCAGTGGAAATTAGAAGGCAATAAGATTATATTTTTTATGTTTATAGTTCTCTAATTCTCACAGTATCATTATGCAACAGGTTGGTGTTACCAGCAGTATTTTCCAGGTGCAGTAGTTTTGATGAGTTGACGGGTCAGTTAGCTCTCACTGGATATTTTGTACACGGAATGTCAGAGGGGTGGGATAGGAAGTGAAAGGCTTGAAGGAATGCAGAAAAAAAAGAGGTGATCTGTTGTTTTCAACAGGGTCAGGGAGCTATAGATTCAACAGCACCCACCCAATTACTAGAAACCATGAGACACTCTATAGGGTTTCTGCTTAGCCTAGGAGTGCTCTGGCCATCCATTGCAGTTATTAGAAATCTGTGACCATGGTATTCTGCTTCTGGGAGAAAAAAATAAAAACAGTTAAAAAAAAAAATCTCTGATATAGTTAAAAGTAGTATCTGATATTGATGCCAGAAGTCATGACACTTTGAAGAAGATGAAACTTTGAGAAAATTTTTCAGATGGCAGATAAGCACAGCACCTAAATTGGCTTCAGGAAGTGATAAGAAAAAGAATTTCAGACTTTGATGTTCATGGAGCATGTGTTGATATTTTAATAAAATGCAAGATGACTCCAGATAGTAGGTGTGTTAATACGCCTACATCTATAAACTCTTCTGGCAAAAACTTAACTTCCTTGGAAAATGGGAAATATTTCATCTGTTTCTATAGGTAGAGGAGCTTTTACCTGCAGTAGTATTTTCATTCACAGTCATACCATTCTGGTCAGTTCCTAAGAATAATAATGTGGGAAAGACAGATAACCTTCTGAACCTCATATTCACATAGAGTTCATGTTCACTTATCACAGGCAAGGTCTTAATTACCTTTTTGCTTTTCTCTTAGTTTTGTTTTTTTGTTGTTGTTGTATTCTTTTCTTAGGTATTGAAATTATATATAATTATAAACCATAAGTAATATCTTAACAACCTGAAAAATGGCCTACCTTTCCCATGTCTCTTCATTTTAAGCTGTAACACTGAGCTCATCCTTTCTAGATTGTGCTCTGTGAGGAAATTGCTGAATATTATGCTAAATGCAGATACTACAAAATATTCTATGTTAAAGGTCATCTAGTTTCAAATAATATTATGATAGAAATTGACTATGAAATTATGTTAGACTTAAACAAATACCTGAATATTTGCATTTCTTAAAATGTTTGTATCCTGACTCATAATCCACAGAGTTCTCTAATTAAATGGAAATATAAACATCAGATTTATATGAGACTCTATCATTGAAAACTATTAATTATTTGTTATGATACTGTTGACACACCTTGTCTGTAGAATTACAACTTACTGGAAGTCTTCTAACTAAAGATCTTATTAAAAGTTCTAATATCTTTTGTTGGAAATGAGGCTCATGTTATCAAAAGCAAGGCAGTAAATAAATGTCTATTCTGATATGTGCAGTCCTGGCTTTACTACTGCTCTCAGTATGTAGATGTGTGTCCTAGCATACCAAACTATTCACAAGTTTAAAAATAAACAAAAAGTTTACTTTGTCGTGATGATTTTTATGGACTTCTGCAACCTTATTCCTTACATCTGTAAATTCTTGCTGATATTTGCAGTATTTCTGCTCCTACATAATGTATCTGCAGAGCAAGTCTCAAAAGTCAGGTCTGATGCAAACTGTACAGAAGTTACTAGAGTCACCCATTACTTGAGAGGCTTTTCAATAAGGTCATAGATTTAAGGAAAAAAATACTTAGAGAATAAAAGTTACATCACTGGCTTGGAAAAGTCACTGAATGTGCACTTCTTTTATGCGAATTTCTAGTCAGTTAACTGCTAATGAAAGTTGATGTGGTTGTTCAGCCATTTCAAATAAACTTTCTGTCTGAAACACCAACCAATAATTCGACACTATGCCAGAAGGAATGATTTCCAGCAAAAAGAAGTACTTCATTTCCCATGAAACGATCTTACTGTTGTTATTATTGGTCCAACAAACAGTGGATGATGCACCAGACGTTCATTTCCTCTCAAATTGTCTTACAAGCTAGATTTCAAAAAGAAAAGATCATCAAAGGACCTAGACATCTTGTCCTTGGGCTTTTGTAGTTGAATCAAACCTGGGCCTTGGAGGTGGTTTACATCCTTGAAGGGAACATTCCAGACATCTCCACTTACTTTTCTTTGGTTCACATTGCCAACTGTCTTGGGACACATTAAATGGGTTTTTTTATGACAAAACTAAACTTGAAAATCATTTCAGTCACAAGCTTAATCCTGTTCTGAAGCAAATCATCCTTCAGATAATGAGGATAAGCCCAGAATTATTTCAATGTAGAAACCCCTTGAAAATGTGCCACGACCACCCGTTGTTTTGCTCTGCACATTCATACTTGTTTGTTAGCTCTGTTGGTCATGTAGGTATAGCCTCATGTGGGATGATAAATTCTTCCTAGCTGAGGCTTTGCAAAGAAACTGGTTACCAGTGTCTCCTTGCTTTATTTTTATGACATATATGTCAGTCCTGATGTGCTGGCGAATTCCACGCTAGTTTCTATTGGGTCATACATCATTTGTTTCCTTGGAAATTTAAAAAAAACAACACCACCAAAACACACAACAACAACAAAAACAACAAAAACAACCAGCAAAGCAGAGAAACCAACAACAGAAAAAGAACCCATCAGGATACTTTGGGCCAACAAGACTTCAACTCTCCCAATTCCAAACATCAACAAAAAGTTATTAGTAAGAAAGATGATTTTAATGGCCTAATGCAGTTATAATGTAACAGGAGAGGATGCTAGTGATTTTTGTGATTTGTGCATTACATTCTGGAGCGCTGGGCCTATCTCAGAGTTCTCCACTGTAGCAGTCATGGCAAACTGGAGTAAGTCCAGCAAAGGATCACTGGGATTTTAAAGCATCTGATATGCAAGGAGAGGCTGAAAGAACTTTCTAGCCTGGAGAACAAAAGGACAGAAGGATCTTATCAATACAAATACACAACACACCGGTGATGCCATTTGAGCATAAGAAAATATGTTTTTTAATGTGAGAGTGACAGGTTGAACACAGAAGCAGGTTACCCAGAGAGGTATCAGAATCTTCTGTGTGGGAAGTATTAAAACCCTGAGTAAACTGCACTGGGTGACCCTGTTTTGAGAAGACACATTGGACTAGATGATCTCCATAAGTCCTCCCAACCCCAAGCATTCTGAAATTCTGTAGTCTGAGAAATTAAACTACCTGTAACTTCGTAATGTTAAATGTTTAACCTACACAGTGCCTATAGCTGAACATTTTAGGGTCTGTGTAATTGCACTTTTTTAGGATACATGAAGAGTAGTGAGTTCAAATGAAAAGTCAATAGCCACTGTTTCTCACTTTATCACAAAATATTTTAATATTAAAATATATTGTCATTATTTTCTTCTCAGGTTTTCTTAACCGCTAATTGTGGCCTAGAGATGCACTGTACAAGATTATGTTAATATAAAATCATACCCGAGAAACATTTATTTTTTGTTTCTGAAAATATGATTGAAATTTTGTAAAAGAAAATATTATGTTTGGTCCGGTTTACAACAAAAACAAGCCTCTAATGCATTATAAAGCCTGTAAAGATCTATCTCATTAATAATTTTTTAGAAGTTTAGCATATATATTACTGCAGGATATACATGATAAAAATTCTGAAAATTATGTCCCATCTCTATATCAATGTTTCTTTAAAGAGAGAACAAAAATATTAAAAAGTAAATTTTTCATGAGTATTCTACTAAATACAGTAATTATTAGATTAAGTAAGCTGAATTGTGTAGAGTTGTTAACTGGCTAAGATTCCAAAATAACTTTTACTGATCTGAAATGAACAATGAATGGCAAGATGTTGCCATCATAGAGTACAGTGAACCAGAATTTTCTGCAGCAGTGAAATGCTGGTAAAACTAAATTTTTCATTATTAACCTTTAGTGCTTATATAATAGTAAAGAATATTTCCAAGGAAATAAAAAAGCTGTATAAAATATAAATATAGAGGAAAAACTTAATTCTTTTTCTAACTTTCCCTAAATCAAACAAATACAATTTGTTAAGGGATTAAAAGAGCCGGTAAACACAAGGCCTGGTTCATGGAGATGCATCAGGAGTAATTTATCAGTCATGATGGATGATGCCTTTTCCTAATGGATTTTGTTCTTAGAATTGTTAGCTAATGCACACCCAATGGTTCATCTTAAGTAACTTATGTATCTAAGAATACGCCAGTACAGTAGTTTCCATCAGCAGGCTGAAATAAAGCAGAATTCCTGTCTTAGTCTCTATCCTTTAATTGTGAACACAGTAACCACAAACTTAGCATGTCTTCTAAACCGCAAAAAATTATGCTTTCTGGAGATACACTTTCTGTAATGTGACAGGTAGGAGATCAGATTTCTGGAAGATTTTGATTGGCAAGTACTTATTTGTATATAATTTAATGCACATAAAAGCTAGTAGGTGACCTTCATGGTTCAACTTTTCATAAATTAGAGAGAGCATGGTCAGAATTCTGTCCATGCCTCCACCATATTCCTGCCCCAAAGATAAAGGAAACTAAGTTGTTTCCATGACTATGTCACTTTAGTGCATCTCTTGACCCTGATAGCAATATTTTCTCTTATGACAGAATCTGTGTTGCTTAGAAAGTATAGCAGCAGATTAGAGAAAATCTGGGCTAATCACTTTGTAACTAATCATTCACTAATATTTTGCATAAAGCAAAACAGAACTTTCAAATAAAAAGACATTTGGCCACTGAGTCTGATCAGAATTCAAACTATAATCAATTGACTCTTATATGTCAATATAAATATCACTAAAGTTGTATCATCATCAGTGAGGTTGCGTTTTCTAAGCTTTCACCTTAACCTTCCCTTTGTTACATCACTAACAGAAATTATAGATGAGAATAAAATTGATAGGTAAACTACCTATCAGTTATGTAGCGATTGGATGGTACCTCTGGACATTATCTGGATCAACCCCACTGTTCAAGCAGGGCCACCTAGAGCCAGTTGCCCAAGACCCCATCCAAATTACTTTGGAGTATCTCCAAGGAGAGAGAGCACACAATCTCTCTGGGGCAACCTGTGGCACTGCTCAGTTACCCTCACAGTGAAAAGTGTATCCTGGTGTTCAGATGGAACCTCCTGCGCTTCACATTGTGCCCTTTGTCTCTAGATCTGTCACTGAAAACAGCCTAGCTGAATTTTTCTCAGCATCCTCCCTTCAAGCAGCTATATAAGTTGATAAGATCTCTGAGACTTCTCTTCCCTAGGCTGAACAATCACAGGCGTCTCACATCAGATCCAAGTCTGGGATAAAGCTGTCCCTGGACTAAAGGCCTTCAGCTACGGTTGTGATTACAGAAGGTGTTGTGTAAATCTATTATATCAGTGACCACTCTGCCAGTCTTGATAGTGATTAGCAGATGTTCGTTTTGTAATTTGGTCTTAATTGCCTTAATGGTTCAGCACACCAAAATTTGTCATTCTAATTTCAGTGGAGATAAAAGGTAAAGACTTCTTTTGAGACTGTGCTATAGATTCGGCAAACACTGGAAAATTGGCTGCAAGTAGCTCAAAAAATAAATCTTTTATTGTTCAATTGATTATTTAACGTTTCTGTACAGTGTTTTCTAATTAAAGACTATAGGCCCAGTAGATCTCTTTAGTATTAATAGATATTGTATGCTCTATGTTTTGCTTTTCTTTTTTTGTATTATATTTCCTCATACCGCCTCGATGAGCTATTACCTTTTTGCATTCAGAACAAAAGTGAAGTGAATAATATTTTTCCTCTTTTGCACTTCTGTCTTCCTGCAAGAACTACATCTTATGAAATGCATTTTACTTCAGGCAAATGTCATATAAACAGTCTATATTTTCCCACAGATCTTTCTATTTTGTTGCAGATCCAGAGTATTGAACATGACTTCACTGATATGACAGTTGCTGAACCACTATCCACAGCCTAGTGCAAAGTCATATAGCAAGAATTACTGGAGGCAGAAGCAGAAAATATCTGGCAGGAATAGCTGGTAGTTGGTCTTTCTCAACTATCATCTCACTCTCAATGAGAAATGGAGACCAGACTACAGCAATTAAATTCTAGACACAGCAAAGGCAGAGAGTCAGCAAAGGAATTTGAAGAGATGGAGCTTGAAGTTAAACAAAAACAGCAAGAAGGATGTAAAAAAAGACAAAATTTAGGAGAGCATATATTTATTGCTAGCATCTCTAAATGTCAGAAACTAAACATTCCTATTTTTGTATCTTCAAATATGAAATCTATTTTCTAGAGATATTATAAAATACTATTAAAGCTTTACCTTATTTTACTAAAAGGACATAAGCACCTGAAATTCATCAGATTATTCCATTCTTTCATTTCTAACTTTACATATTGCCCGACAAACGACAACACAGACTGTTCAGAGTCCATAAAGTTAGGAGTATATAAAGTAGTCCCTCATTACCCAACGTGAAATACAGTCAGTATAAGGATATGTATCCACAGTCATCTGGTCTCCAGCAATGTTTCATTTTTTAGGAGTGGTGTGAAGACAATTACACATGCTTGAGTCTCTCCCTGACAGACAATTGCCTTCTGTCTCCATCCATGACACATCATCAACACTTCTGTAACCTTCTGTTGCCTTTTCTACATCTGCCCCCAGGAAATTTCATCTCAAATACTCAAAAGATTTGGTTCATAGAAAAAGGTTCACAAAAAAACCCAATAATTATTTTTTTGCCAGTGTTATGCAGCTTACACAAGCAAATTTACATGACAGTCTGTACAATTCATTTAAGAAATTCAGTAGGTTTTTATCTTACTAAAAGTTAATTTCAACTCCTTTTAGACTCAAAAGTAATTTTTTTACATAAATAGAAAGTCCATAACCTTCCACTTGTTTGCAAGTTTAGGTAACTCTCTTGGACACTGTGAAGGTGACAATTCAGTCAAACAGCTGTCCATGGTATGCTCTGCTTAACTGGACTAAATGTGGCACAAAATTTTAATTATTTAATGCTGAGAAAATGTCAAGTATCACAGAGATGCATGTGGTTTACACAGATAAGTACCCATTGGAAAAGGCTTCTGGATATACGTGTCTTTAAAAAGCAAATGTGAGCTGACAGCATAGTTTCAAACACACCACCACAAACCAAAAACTTTACTCTAGCCATCACATAAAAATCTCAGAATGATACAGGCACTTCAGTAGTTGATGTACCTTTTATCCACCAGGTCAGAGTGAGATGATATCTGAATTTCTGCTTCCTTTGACTAATTGTGTAAGAAATTATCTCACAATAACCCAGTTTTATTAGTTAATGAGCATGTAATTAACTCAGGTTTTACCACTTAGAGGTCTGTATTGAAGGTTGCTCATCCACATTAAGAGAGCATAAGAGGTCTATAGAATCAGGACACCTCATGTACAAAAAGCAGGCAGATTAATTCATTTACCTCACACTCCAACTTAAAATACTGCAGCTACATGGCAAGAGAAACAGACAAAAATGTGGCACCCCCTTTGCCATGCACTGTTTTCTTGGAAGCAAATTGCATCAACATGACTGAATAAAATCTTTTCTAAACTTACAGTGGTAAACATAAATGTTAATGCACCTTGTGTCAGAACATGATAGACATGGAGTTCCAGCTACAGAGACATTTGCATCAGATATTAGCCCACCCAGACTTGTGATGTATACACCTCCCACGGAAAACCTGTACTTGATATGAGTACCCTGAAGGCAAATTACAAAGATGATCCAAGTAAGAAGAGGTACAAATAAGACACCATCACAGATATATGGTCTGTATCAAGCTTTCATACCTGTGTGGCACAATTAAATAGCACATGTGTTTCAGTTTTCAGATACTTGTTTTGAAATAGTGTCTCTCTCATTAAAAAAAAGATAGTTAATAATGAAAATTGTGTCTTTTAAGTCTGACATACACCATGTGTTTAACCATAAACAGTTCTCTAAGAGGAGCAATATTATTCATGAAGAAATCTCATGACTGGGGAGCTGTTCACGAGGAGAGACCTAAAGTTTATTCTGGACTCCTTTTCTAACACATTTAAAAACTATACCTTAAAATGCATTTCTAAGTTCACTTAGAATATGAATGGGTTTGTTTTCTTGTGGAGTTGTGTAAATTTCAATTAAAATAGACTAATAAAGCTGTAACAGAGAATAGATGAGGCTAAGTGACCACAATTTGAATGAATTCCCTTCAGTGTTCTAATGATGTGTTTTAAACCTGATAAGAATGGACACTGTTAGTGTACAACTTGTTCTATTTTTGCTTTTTTTAATAAGAATCTTCATTTTCCTAATAACAACAAACAAAACCTAATTTATTTCAGTCGTAGTTATTTCCAGTAAACCAATAGAATTGCAATCCAATTTGCCCAATACCTTCACTTGGTATTATTCAGCATTTTGTTTTCCAACTAGCTGTATTTCACTACAGTTTTGGAAAAACAGACAGTAGATCTAAATGAATTAACTTTGAAGGGGCAGGTTTTGAGATTTGCTTACTCTCTACATTTCTCTGCTCCCTGCCAAACCCCCTCCTTGATATTCCAAGGCTAACATCTATCCTTCTCTGCAGTAGCAAAGAGCTCAGAATATGTACAAAAACATTTTGCAGTGTAAATATCTATAGTAACATACCATTCATGCATCTAAAATGTAAAAAAAAAAGGGAGCTATTGAACTAAAGTGCATGTTCTTCAATTTGCTGGATGTTATCAGACGCATGTTTATGCCATTACATAAGAATATCAAGTGGATTATTTACACCTTAAAGCATCTCATGACAGTCTATAAACAGAACATATGTAAGCAGATTGTTTCACCTGGATAAAGCACTGATTTGATTTCTCTTAGAAAAGAAATCATTGATGTGTCAGAAATAAATGTTTAAACCCCTCCAAAACTTCTGAAGGTTTAAAAGATATCTTAAGTCTTTTTCTCAGCTGTGCTTGGATATACAGTGAGTGAAGCCACCCTTAACAGTAGTCAGATTTCATCTAATACCAGGATGTGTTTGTTATCCTTGCAATGTCATTTTAATATGCTGTCATATTTGTCTAATTCCACGGCAGCCATTCTGTCCAGCTTAAATACTGAATGTTTATGAATCTTAGATGAAAACCAACAAGGGCAATTGAAACTAATAGAAAAACAGATGCCTAGAGACTGGCCTAAAATAGGCTCAATGGAAGAGCAGAAAACTCCAAAGTTAAAGAAAATGAAGGGACAAAGCCTTGGGCTTAAAACAACTTGATAAAGGTTTAAATATTATGGTATCATATGCTAAAATCTCTAAAACATCTTGAACCATTTACTTAGGAAATAACATGTAGAAATTCTGACTAAGCATCTTGAATTACTGATTACTTTTATCAAATTACCCAAACACTATTTAGAAGCATACAATAATTTTTTTTTTTAAATAACTGTTAAAGCCACCAGCATTTAACATTTCATACACAGATAATGACACTCACAGACAGGCCAAGAATGANAGAGAATAGATGAGGCTGTGACCACAATTTGAATTCCCTTCAGTGTTCTAATGATGTGTTTTAAACCTGATAAGAATGGACACTGTTAGTGTACAACTTGTTCTATTTTTGCTTTTTTTTAATAAGAATCTTCATTTTCCTAATAACAACAAACAAAACCTAATTTATTTCAGTCATAGTTATTTCCAGTAAACCAATAGAATTGCAATCCAATTTGCCCAATACCTTCACTTGGTATTACTCAGCATTTTGTTTTCCAACTAGCTGTATTTCACTACAGTTTTGGAAAAACAGACAGTAGATCTAAATGAATTAACTTTGAAGGGGCAGGTTTTGAGATTTGCTTACTCTCTACATTTCTCTGCTCCCTGCCAAACCCCCTCCTTGATATTCCAAGGCTAACATCTATCCTTCTCTGCAGTAGCAAAGAGCTCAGAATATGTACAAAAACATTTTGCAGTGTAAATAACTATAGTAACATACCATTCATGCATCTAAAATGTAAAAAAAAAAGGGAGCTATTGAACTAAAGTGCATGTTCTTCAATTTGCTGGATGTTATCAGACGCATGTTTATGCCATTACATAAGAATATCAAGTGGATTATTTACACCTTAAAGCATCTCATGACAGTCTATAAACAGAACATATGTAAGCAGATTGTTTCACCTGGATAAAGCACTGATTTGATTTCTCTTAGAAAAGAAATCATTGATGTGTCAGAAATAAATGTTTAAACCCCTCCAAAACTTCTGAAGGTTTAAAAGATATCTTAAGTCTTTTTCTCAGCTGTGCTTGGATATACAGTGAGTGAAGCCACCCTTAACAGTAGTCAGATTTCATCTAATACCAGGATGTGTTTGTTATCCTTGCAATGTCATTTTAATATGCTGTCATATTTGTCTAATTCCACGGCAGCCATTCTGTCCAGCTTAAATACTGAATGTTTATGAATCTTNTTTTTTTTTAGAGAACTCATGAAAGCATCAATGCTAAATAAAGTGATGACTTTTGACCAGAACAATAATAATCTGTGGGCTGAAAGAAAATATGTATTGCAGTATAATCCCTAGTGGACAGCAGTACACATAATAAAACTACCAGACATAAAATGTTAGGGGTATAAAAGCTTAAATTTTTTAGAAACTCCCTATTGACTAGTTTTTTGACAGATGGCCAACAGGAAACATGGAACAAGAATGACACCTAGTGGCTCCATAGTCTTTCCATGAGGGAATTTTCTTGTTTCTCTTTATTTGCAAATATACAGTCACATATATACACAAACACATACATATTTTCTTGGTCTTGTAACTGATTTTACTTTTCAGTCTTCTAAAATCAGTGCTCTTCACCCCCACTATATCCCTGACTCAGTTTATAATCTCATGAGACAATCTATAAATACCAGGTAAAGGAGAGACGCCCTTAACTTTGCTCCATTTATATTCCTCAAGCCTGACAGCTGCAGAATGCTGATGTGCAGAAGCAAGGGTATTTGCTTTTGACTTAACTTCTTTTTGATTGACTAAATGGTCATTTTTTTATCAACTGATACCCCCAGACTGATAGCTTTCATTAGCTATCAATTTTCTTTGAAGAATTCTTAAAAGAGGCATATTAAAAACAGAAGAAACTATTTTTCAACTCTGGCTGAAAAGGGATCTTCCACTATTATCAGACCTTTTAAAAAATCTGAAAGATGGACTACTGGAGAAACTGGCAAATGGAACTAGCACTTTGATGTAGGTGAATGCATTGAAAGAAAATTCCCAGGCAAAATTAAAATAAATTATCATCTATTATTTTTTAAAGATATTCCTGAAATAAAGGCTTTGAAAGGCTCAGTTCAATTCAAAAATAGTGATGTCATGACACTTTCTTAATATTTACCTGAAAATAACAAATGCAAAATCTTTATGGTTAAAATGGTTAACCATAAACAAGTAGAGAAGAAAAGATTGATTTTCCACAACAATGTGCCTTAAATAAGCAGTAATCCTTTCATTGCTCCCTGAAATATTCTACCCTGTGCTCTCCTCAGAAATATATTAACATTGTTGATTGACAAAATTGTGCATAGATATGAGTCAGAACATTTTAATATTAATTTATATGAAGATGTAATGATATTCTACTGCATATTTTTCTGCTTCTGAATCTATTTCTGGACCACTAGTAATAAAAAGGCACTGCTTCATTCAAAAGTCTAATAACAAACCTCTAGAGAAAACAG
The DNA here is from genome assembly GCA_013397195.1 of Hylia prasina. Classification (NCBI taxonomy): domain Eukaryota; kingdom Metazoa; phylum Chordata; class Aves; order Passeriformes; family Sylviidae; genus Hylia; species Hylia prasina. The sequence continues at coordinate 227,719 of VYXD01002148.1, read as the reverse complement.
TGCAATGGAATTTAAACATTGTCATGGTCACTGACTGCTAGCTGAACAGAGAAAGCACATCCAATACAGTCCTTCACTGTAGCCCTGGTTCGTGCCTGTGATGTTTTGGTTTCTCTGAAACTCTTTCCCAGAGACTGTTCTGTCAACAAGAGACATGTTTTCCAAACTGTAACCTGTGTTTACATTCCTTTCCCTAGGAGGGACTTCTTCTTGATGTCCCTCTGACTTGACCAATGTAGGTGAAGAAGTTTATCTTTTTTCCACCCATTGGGTTGTTCTTTGTAGAATAGCATAAAAGGGAAGAAATAACTAAAAATAAAGGAGTCATTGTCAGTCTTCTGAGTCGGAGTCCGTGTCGTTGTAATCTTGAACAGCATCACTTCACTTTACTTTTAAGTAGTGGTGAAAATCCACGTCTAACATTGGTTATAATTATTTGCATGCCATGTTACATTATAGTGACAAGACCTAAGAAAATAGCTAGATTAAATCTAGAGAGATAAAATGTTCTCTGCTTTTCATGAGCTTATCCTTGTGAGTCAGGCTTGAGAAGCGCAGGAGCTTCCCTATAATACAAACAAAGATTTTGTTTACATAGAAAGCATGATGGGTTGTGTCATGATGTAACCCCAGTCAGCAACCAGGCACCACACTTACCCAATTCCACGGCAGCCATTCTGTCCAGCTTAAATACTGAATGTTTATGAATCTTAGATGAAAACCAACAAGGGCAATTGAAACTAATAGAAAAACAGATGCCTAGAGACTGGCCTAAAATAGGCTCAATGGAAGAGCAGAAAACTCCAAAGTTAAAGAAAATGAAGGGACAAAGCCTTGGGCTTAAAACAACTTGATAAAGGTTTAAATATTATGGTATCATATGCTAAAATCTCTAAAACATCTTGAACCATTTACTTAGGAAATAACATGTAGAAATTCTGACTAAGCATCTGTCTTAGGTTAAAAATGTAAGATGTGCNCTTTTCTTTTGCTCTTATTAAATTGTACTTCTGACTTGGAGTCTCTCACTGATTTTGCTTTCAAACCAGCGCAGCATCTTAAATTACAGATTATTTTCTCTCACCTACTGCCCCTGCAGTGGGACAAAATTGGGAAGGCAAAAGAGAAAAAATTCTTGGGTTGAGATAAACACAGTGTAACAGGTAAAGCAAAAGTCACACTTGCAGGCAAAGCGAAACAAGGAATTAATTCACCACTTCTCATGGGCAGGCAGGTGTTCAGCCATCTCCACAAGAGCAGGGCTCCTCCAGTTCCTCCTTTCCCCCCCAAGCTTTATACACAGAGCATGACACTGTATGTTGTGGGATATGCCTTGAGTCATTTGAGATCATTACTCCCAGCTGTGTCCCCTCCCAGCTCTGTGCACCCCCAGCCTCCTTGCTGGTGACTTGGGGTGAGATGCAGAAAAGGCCTTGGCTCTGGGTGAGCACTGCCTAGCAATAAAGAAAACATCCCTATATTTTCAGCACTGTGTTCAGAACAAATCCAACACTCTGCCCCATACCAGCTCCTGTGAAAAAATTACCTCCATTCCAGCCAAAACCAGCACAGGCTACTAGATAAGTGTCTTGATATGCTGGCCACTTTGTTGAGGATGAATGCAGATTCCTGAGAAATACTATTTTTCATGTCACAAAAATCGCAGTCTAATCTAAGTCTTGTCAAATGCTCTTGAATGCTTTTGGTAGACTTGGTCAGGAAGACAGCTTTCAAAAAAATCTAGCATAATGGGTGACACATTGAGGTTTCTTTTATTAAAATCATGCAGGAGTCTGGAGCAGGGAGTGCAGGGATGTACACATGTTCTGGCTTTATCACTATGTTGTAGCTGTAATTCATTTTATAGCAATGAATTTAGTAAATGGATGTAGCAAGAGTTTCCTCTTCTTTTTCAAGAATAAAGTTGCTGATGTAGAACTGAGATTTTTGTGGTTAAGTTTCTGATTTCTGTTTAGATTGAGTCTAAACAGAACTTCATCATGACTTAAGTTCTCCACCTGTAAAATGGAGAAAGTAATTTCTGTCTACTCCCTTTTATTCAGCTCTGCCTGTTTAGGTGATAAAGTATTCAAGACAAAGCATGTATTGATTTATTTGAATATATATATTTTAGCAGCAAGAGAGCATTCTTGCTCAGGTCACCAGAAGGATCTAGACTGATAAGGATTAAAAAACAATGGCTGTTGCCTGGCTGCCTTTTTCCCAACCTGGAAATGAAACTTGAGATAATTTTAGTAAGGAGGTAATATAAAAGTGGATCTTTAATGAACTGGCCTTCAGGACCAGTTATATAAACATGTCCACAAAAGCCCATTCCCCCAACTCCCCAGGCGGGGGGGTGGAATGAGTACATTTTTATAGGTTTTAGGAAATTACCATAATTGATAAAAAGCACCAATTAGGAGGAAAAGTGTGATGCAATTCCCCTACAGGTCAAGTCTCTCCTCTGTAATCCCCCATTCAGTAGTGGCTGTACTTTGTCCATGAGAATGTGTCTCCAAGAGTTGGTCTCAGCCTTGGTTCCCTGGAAGAACCAAGATAGCACTGGGGCCTTGTTCTGCTAGGTCTTGGAGCTCTGGAATTTTTCTTTCTGCTAGGGAAAGGCCATAGAAAAGTACTGGGAAAACTAGCCATTAATACAATAGGCTAAGAGCTACAAATATATGTGCAAAGAATACAGAGCACATCTAAAAGAAAAAAAGGCAAAAACCAAACAGCATCAGCCTAACATCTCAGGTTGGAGGAGTCTGTCATGTCTGTTGCCCTGTCCCTCACATCCTTGGTTTGCTGATGTATATTTGAGTCTATCACAGATTTGTTGTTTCTTCATTCTTTCTTCTTTCTCAAGGAAAGCAGCAGATGCTACAGTCTTTTCTACAGTTTCCCTTAGCTGTATCTCTGTTGGTAGATTTGAGAGTTCTAGGGAAAATTCCCAGACATGGAACTCTATAATTTATTGGGGTAGACTGCCAGATTTTCTCACACTGTTCTGGGACAGAAAATTGTCAGTTTTTCAAGGGATGCCTGGGCATGATTCCACTTTCACAGTTTTCTTTATAAAGTCTTCAGTGGTAATGGTAAGCTATAAAAGAGGTTACAGCAAAATACGTGTGGTATGGTCAATGTTTAAGAAATGTGTGACCACAGTGAATGGTCACCAGCAAACAAACTGGATAATTTCTCATCAGCACCGTAACATCTGGATGCCTCTTTGAAGCACATATTTATGAATTCTACCTGAATTACAAACACCACAACATTTTGTAGCAAGTATCTCTCTGAAACTTTCCTTAAATTTCTGGCTTATTGCTACTCCTTTTAGGTTTGTTGTACAAATACTTCCTGCATCCTTCTGAGGCAATAGAGTTCTTCTGGAAGGAAAATTAAAAGAAGAAAGCAAAGAGAAACTGCCTATTTTTTTTCACTTATAAAATCTTAATTTAAATGGTGTCTAAATTAATAATTCATAGTAAATACATTGTATGATTAATCAAGCCCCCTTTTGTATTATGCACTTTTGTAGTATGGTATTATTTGCATTACAAATATACATTATTTATTTTCTCAGTGTAACTGTTCTTAAAAATATAGTTTAGGAAAAGAGCTAGGGTTTGACTTTATCTGGAAGAGTTAGCAGAAAGGCAATATTTTAAATGTGTTTAAAATATTGATTCTGTGTCCTATAAATACTGTTTAAGTTATCATCCCTAAAATAAATTTGCTACCATGGTATTTAGCAGCCAGCTGCAGAGTAGAAATTGAAGACCTTAGTGTAAGCTCTTGCAAATTACTTCAGGGAACTGCATCAGATTACTTGTAGTTCATACATTTGCACAGGAAGTTTCAGCTTATATGTTAGATCTTCTCTGGCTCATTTAATTTCCTCTATCTCAAGCACATTACAAGGGAAAAGTGGACCATGCCCTTTGCAACCCACAATCTCCCACATTTCCTACTTTCTGTTTATTGATGAAAGTGAGAGATATTTTCCCTCCGCTCTTTGTAAATAAATCTCAGGTTTCCTCTCTTTGTATATTCATGCCAGAAAAGCATCCTGCCCTGAATGTTCATTTGAAAGGCATCATGAAAAGGAGGCACACATAGTGAAACAAGTTCCTTTGAACAAAGAGTCACAATAATCCTTTTGTGATGTTCACCCTACACCATCTTCAAGTCTTGAATGAAGGTTCAGGTCATTTCTTGTTCTGTCTCCACATCGAATAACGGAAAATTTCAATTTCCTGTTACTGTGTGTGTAGAAAATCCACTTTAACAGCTGAAATAGCTAGAATTTGGAACATGTGTCCCTAACCACCCAGGTGAGTCTTCATAAGCTTTGCTTGCTCAGGAGAGTGAGGAGACTATTTCATTACATTTAAAGTCTGTTGAAGGAATCAAATTGTAAAAGCAAAAGAATACTGTCAGAGAATTTTATTTGCTTCAAGGTTTTCTGGCTCTCTATGCATTGTGTCTTGCTCAGAAGAACATGGCCTCAGGAGTATGTGATTAAAGATTGTTAAATACTCAGCAAATGGCCACAGCACCAAATAGAAAGGAATGATGAGAGAAAAGAAGGAAATATTGCATATCAGACCAGTGTAAAAGCAAAATGTGCCTACTTACCTTATCACTGTCACGCTATAGAAAACTGCTGCAAAAAAATCCTTTTGGAAAAATGACTTTTCCAGAAAGTTATCAATAAATGACAGTTCAGAAGAGAGAACAATTTACTGATATTCTGAACCTGAACAGTTAGTTGCCTGTGTAAGGCTAGCTTTGTTTTCTTTTGCTTTAATTTGTTCTCACTTTTATTACAACCCCTCAGGCTCTGGAAATGGGTATCTTCAATTACAAGTTATTTAAATCAGCTGTTCCAGAAACATATTTGCTATTTTGATCAACTTTTGAATGCTAATTAGAATACTCTTCCTACTGTTTTTCTCCTTAGGAGATAGAAACTCAGCTGTGTAAATCAGCATTTGATGATGTACACAGTGGTATGTTTGATTCTGAATGTTTAAAGAGAAGGAAATGTTGCAATAGCATATTTACCACAACAGTATTTGATTGCTCTTTGTCAAGATTAGCAAAGAATGGCAGAGGAAAAACAGGTTTTTTACCTAAGTAGTTAGACTGCAGTTCAGATCAGTTATTTTGAATCCATTTTTATGAATGAGTTTCTTAAAAGACTAGGTTAGATCTTTTTTCCACAACACTTTCCCTGTCTGAAAATGAAAATCTCACAATTTGTGTCCCTTATCTCCAAAATGGAACACAGATTTTCCTACCACATCAATATGCTTTAAGGCTGTTTCCAAAGCTTTCATCACCCTCCTCATAAATTATGAGTGGTACCACATATGACCTGGGGAGTAATTTTATTTTTTTTTATTTTTAAGCAGTGGAATATTAACAGGAAAATGAGCAACATTTTCATCATCACTCTCTATACGACCTCTTTCCCAAAAGGAATTTTCTTCATAATTAAATTATGTAGGATGCTAAATAGTTGCCAAACCTAGAGCAGGATCCTGCCAAATCAGCAGGATGTGCCTAGTGAGACAAACATGATTTCTCCTCTCAGTCCATTGAAACAAATTTTCTGATTTAAGACCCAGAGTGCTCATCCCTGGTGTGCTGGGCATGAAGGTGCTGCAGTTCCTGGTGCCCAGGTCCAGCCATTCAGTGAGACTGAACACACACACGCTCTGTGTGCTATATACACACCCTGGACCAAAGCAGCAGATCAATCCCAGGATGAAAATAATGCCTTTAGAGCTGATGCCACAAAGAGCAATTACATAAATTTAAACTAGCCTAATCAGGACTGGAACTAAATGAGAGGATCAAATGTCCCCCTCTTGTTCTTATTTTCCACCAAACCAAACTCAAAGATTGCTAGCAGATCTCATGTCCTCCACATATGCACCCTTACCCAGTGCCCTCTGTGGCAGGCCTAGACTTCCCTGTAGCCATTCCCCAGATCTCATAACACACCCACTGGCTAATCCAGATTGGCACGTGCTGCTGTCTCACAGAAACACATCATTCTCTACAGTGGCTGGTCCACAGGGCTGTGTTCTCCTCTGTATCTCCCAGACTGCCTGAACGACTTGCCAGTTTGTCTGTCTTGAAGCCTGAAAGCTTCTTCTACAAATACACACACGCAGAGCAGGATCACATTCCCACAGCAAAATGTCTGTGAATGTATAAGCTAACTGCTTACATGTGTATGCCCCTTTCATTTCCCTCTCTCTTTTCGTATGCTTGTTCCCTCCAGAGCCAGCATTTCTCTACCCCATGTCTCATCCCAAATAAATAGCGTGCTTCAAATTCCTTCTGCATTCAGCCTAGTCTTGCTACATCCACACCCAACTCTGCTATTTTTGAGGGACTGGAGAGAAGACTACAGGTTATGAGAATGTTTTGTGAAACCTCCTTAAGGGAAGACTATCAGTGTTTTTGGTCTCTGGAGTTAATATCTGTACCTGGATGCTTGTCTCTTTCTGTGTTCTGCTCTAAAAATTTATCTGGCAAACTGTGAGGCTTATCTCACTTCTGTGCATAATTCTAAACTAACCAGGTGTTAGATGTTAAGACAACTTAAAATTAATTCAGACTTTACTCAAAGCTTAGGATGTCAAGACTAAAGATGGAGGAGAAGAACGTATCAGACTGACAGCAATGTTAAGATTTTACAGTTTATTTCATTAATAAGCTTTTTGAATACCACACATCACAAGCTTTTGCAGCCTGGCTCTTCCCTTTGTGTAACTGAATATCTTTCAAAGCTAGAATTAACCACAAGCTGATTCTGAATTACAATCAGAACTCTGGCTTCACACGGGTAACTGAGACTTGGCTGGATCACACTCCAGGGATCCAAATGGATATCTACAGTTTGTTCTGAGGGAGTATAAAATCAGTTTGTTACAGTGGTATAGTTACAGTTTCTGTAATAACTTGGGGTTTGAATTTCAGATTTGGGTGATTCTGAAGCAATCTGAGATGTGTTAGATTTCAGAGTATTCTAAAATGCTTATTATTTCCTGTCTGGACCTGGAAAATAGTGGATTTGTAAGTGTGAAGTAGAGAATAAGAGGGTTTTCTATTAATAATAATAAAAAAAATGTTGGGGGAGAGTATAAGTAGTTCAAAAGTCATCCATATTTGGTGATTCTGGATTGGTAGTTGTGTGTCTAACTGTCTGCAGGGGTATGCAGTGCTTCAGATTCAGTGGAAATAAACAATGGAAAAATATGTTTTTTGCCACTGTGTATTTATGTGACTATTGGCAGCAGCTCAGAGGAAAGAGCATACTAGTACAAAGATTTCCACTTAATGTGATCACTAGCTAATTTGATCCTCCCTGTTATTTGATTTGATCTCCAGGAAATAAATCACTTCCATTGATTCTTACTGTGGATTCTTATTGCTTATTTTGTTCACGTCCACTTCAGCTAATCCTAGATAATTCAATCAACATTTATTGAATCTGTCATGAAAAAGGGAAGAGTAATCATGTTGTTTACAACATAAAAATAGATTTGTATCATGTGTCTTTTCTATTCTGCTTTTCAGTTTTCCTGCATCAGTAGATAATGAATTGAAATCGGTAGTTACCTTTGAGAGAAAATGGAAATTAACATTTTATGGCACCTGCAACATTGCCAAGCACAAGATAAAATTAAAAATGTAAACGCTATCAACATGTTTCTACTCTGATTTGTAGTGATGTATAAAAGGGTCCACACTGTTGAAGTCAGGCAAACTACACTGACAGGAAAGCAATCAGGCCAAGAGATTACACCCTTGGTCTGTTTGAGCATTAGGTAATGAACATGCACAAAATTTTGGTTTTAAATTAAAATTTCAAAAGTTTTGTTTTCTCAGATAATTTTATCAACATATATTTTAGGTGCTTTCTTAAGTCCTCTGGGGATAAATCATCCACTTGCTTAATATGATCCAAGTACAGGGAAAAAAAATAGCCAGCCTGTGATGAGAATTCAATTGAGTCAGTGGCTGTGAAATATGTGAGCGGTAAAAATTAAGTTAATTATGATGGGAGCATTAATTAGTCTTTTGAACCACTAATGCCAAGGGATTTTATACTAGCTACTACTATTAACATGAAGAGATGCCATGGAAGTGATTCTCCCCCTCATTGACCAGTGATCATATTCCCTAGGCATCAAGTGTGAAAATCCATAATCTTCTTAAACTCAAATACTTTCTACATCTTTGGCTCAGAATATGGGACCCCAAACAAGTTCCTCTATTGAGCAAAGGGTAATTAGGACTAGATTTTATTACAATTTTCAGTGTTGTGACTGCATTTTTTTATGAAGATACCAACATAAAAGCAAACAGTAACTCAATGGAAACTGGAAGTGTTTCATATGCAGACAACTACTTCTAACTGCATCTCTGCTCTAAATTTATAGAACTTCATTTTTATGGTCAACTATTCAAAAAGGGTAGATATTTTTGCAGCATGACTGAGATGTTTTTGCTGTATTTATCAGCAAACAAGTATAATTTTATTATGAGATTGTGTTTATTTTAAATAGTTCATATATACATATATGTTGCAGATTACTTCATTGTACAATATAAGACTCTAGAAAAAATTTAAAGCCCAATGTATTTACATTTTATAACATGATTTTAGTTCAGGGATAGGACAGATATAAAGAAATGCCTGAGAATTACTTGTTTTCAGTTCTGTGTTAAGGACCTACTGAATATTTAGCTCTAGAATGTTCTCTGCTCCAAGGAAAATGGGAAAATCCATCATATAAGTTTTCCATTTATGAAGTCTTCTTGGAAAGAGATGGTCATCTTAGTGAAATGCAAATGATTGTGCTAAATATTAAGCTAGAGAGGGAAATTGTCACTTGTCTAAATCATGTTGTATATTTTGTAACTGGAATTACAGTAAGCATATATTAATGCAAATTAAATTCAATAGTTTTCCCCACATCTCTTTAAAACTTTCTAAAATATTTAAAACTTTGTCTTGTAAAAGCTCTTTAAGAATTGTCTTTCATTATTCTATCAAAATGGAAGTGTATATATACTGTTATATCACAGGATGATGGCAGTTATTTTTACAACTAAATGCTTTATTAGTCAGATGTTTAATTCGGCATACAAACTAATTTGCGTGTTATATGTAGAGATTGGAAGGCACCAATACCCAAATTTCCAAGAGATCAGTGTCCCAGTATCTGGTTCCAAGGTTTGTAAAGTGACTCCTCTGCAAGATATATGATACAACAGCTACAGATTTTCTCCATGCTGCATAAGAAGGAAACTTGTGAAAAGCAAGCCATTCTGATCTGAAAAGAACTGGTTTCCATCCCTAAATCTGGACAAATCCATAATCTTTAATAAGTAAGCAACACACAGGTTTTTTTGAACAAAGAACTCTTCCAACAGCTGAGGGCAATAGTTTATTTTGACTAGCATCAGATCTCCAGCTGTGCCCAGTCTCCACTGATACAGAAGGAACACAAAAGATAAAAAAAATTACATCAATCTAACTAATTATGCATCATAAAAGCCCATCTTCATGAGGTGTCACATATTAAAAATTACTATTTCTTCCCATTAAATATAAAGGAAGCCTAAGGTGACAGACTCAGTTATAGATAAGTGTATTTTGTGGGTGGATGATGTCTACCTACCATGTCTGTAGAAGTTCAGGAAAATAATGAGCCAAAATAATGCCAATAATATGCTGGTTTGTTTCAAATTTCAAGAGTGGATTTCTTCATCATAACACTTTGCTATGTTTGCATAGAAGATTCTGGAATGAACTCAGACCCCCAGTCTCAGTGCAGTGACTGTTCATTTTCTTGCACAGAAAACACAGACAAGATAATTCTAGCCCAGACTGACTCCATATCACTTCTTGAATTACATGTAGACATGGAAAAGCTACAACATCTTCTGGAGAGCAGAGACACTACTCTCTATTGCCTACAAGAATTTAGGGTGGCTAAATCTTTAAATGTATTTATTTCTCTTAAATGACTTAACCTAGGAGGAAGAAATCTGGGGTTTTATATCTTTTTAGAGATTAGTGAACTGTTTTCATGGAAGCTTGGAAGAAGAAGAAATGAGTCTTGCAAATTCAGTAGGATATTAAGCATCTATTGGGAAAACATAATAGTAATGCTGTTTTCCTTGAAGGCAAATTGCACTAATCTTGCAAGAGTAAACTCTGAAAATTCAAAGAAAAGAGAGCAATAAAGGTATATTTGAATGAACCAGTACTGATACAACAATCTGTAAAGGAATAAAATAAACCAATGAAAAAAGATGCAGTCAGTTTAAATGACTAATGACTGGAAGTTGAGTATCAGCCTGAGAGATAAAAATAAAAATGAAATTTCCTTCTGAAATTAATTGAAAATTCAATTCATTGTTACTGCAGGAAACCCATAAAGCTCAAGTATCCTTGCCATGAATTTGTTGATAGGCAGGAAAGATAAGCTGTGTATCTTGTTGCTGGAATTAATGGTACTGAACCAGGACCTCTTACAAAGGCAGAAAAATATTTTGTCTATGTGGTAAAGACCATAGTATCAGATTAATTACGTTCCCTTCTCATTATTCAGAAGCTTCTCTTTCAAATTCAGAAAGATTTAGAACTGATTTAGTTTTAGAACAGTTTAGATTTAGAACTGTTCCCTGTATCTATATTCTACAACTTTATTTAGTTTAGTATTAACCTTGCTGCAACTACCAGCAGGTTAAGGTACTGCATAACTGATGCAATCCAATAAAGGCTGCCCAAAAGCTAACACAAAACTCAGTGTTTTTTGGCATTGAAGTGTGAAAATGAAGAGCTGGACTATAATTTCAAGATGAATTTAAAAAGCAGCCAATAGTAAGGTGCAGTGCAGTCCTGGTTTTATTTTTGTTGAGAACCCAGCAAAGAAAAGTTCTTTTGATTTAAAATAAGTAGTGGCTTATACAACACCATCTATTAGTACCATCATAAAGGTACCTAGAGACTGATCTGATAACTGTGTTAAGACTAGTGTTATTTAAAATACTGTGACTGCACTGAGTCTTCAAACTGGGCGGGGGGAAAGGAATACAAGCCTTACAATCACAAGCCTAATGGAAAGAGTGGATACTGTGAGATTTTCTCCATTTAGATTAAGAACACAGGAAACCAAATGAAGCCATTAAAAAAGTTAAAAAACAGCCAAAGGGGTGATTCTCCAAGGAAGTGGAAGTGCTTGCCAAAATGTTTTTTGGATGGACAAGGTTCACACAGATTCAGTGGTAACTGCACAAATTCAGGACAGAAATCTATTGTGTTCTACATGGAAACCAAATTCAACTCAGACAGTCATAAATCCACAGAATCACTGAACAGCTGAGGTTGAAAATGATCACGGGGATCATCTAGTCCAACTTTCTGTTAAAAGTAAACTTCAAAATTAGTACAAGTTACTCAGGTCCAAGCATGAAGATCCCACACCTGTTCTGACCAAGCTGTTTGTATTCAATGACTCTTTACAGTAAGAATATTTTCCATGCATCTACTTGAAATTTCTCTCACTGCAAGTTGTGATCATTGTTGATTACTTACTGACTATGCACTATACATCTCAGGGAAAACTGGAGTTAGAAAAATGCCTTTTTCTAACTCCCCATTAAGTACAAAAATCACATCACACTTTATTTAGTGCCCTCCTTCAACCACAGAACAAAGCTAACCTCTCCAACATGTCCACTCATACTGTATGCTCTATTTCTCTACCCCTTTTAGTGAGGTAATTTTCTGGGCAGCACTTCCTTGGGCAATAAAAACCTGTACACAAGCTCTATGTGGAAATCTGCTACAGACTGAAAATTGGATATTAGAGTGCAAATTGCTGTCCTTACATCCTTTTCTAGGCACCTGTTTTTGTCAACTATGGAAGAAAGAATATTGGGTTAAAACTATTTTGGATTGACCCAGCATGTCTATATTTGTTATTATGAGTTTATTAGTTTTCTTATTTTTTATCACCTTTAGCTATTATTTGTATTACCACAGTGTTTTTGATCAGTTATCCTGTTCTAAACAAAGAGGATCAGGGCCAAGTATAACTTCTGAACATTTTCTACCTGTCCTCAGACAATATCAGATGCCTTGTATCATCCTTTTGTATTTTTTTTGTCTTATTTCACTTTATTCAAATGAAGCCTTGCCTGGCAGTGGTTTAATATCAAAGACTGTTGGTTTTACTGCATTTATTACAGGTTAAATGCCAAAAATACTGCACCTAATCATCTGCCTGAAATATGATTCCAGTGAAATCAAAAAGTCTAAATGGTCCATTTTCTGCTAAAGTACAGGAGAAAGGATAAACTTCTTAATCCCCTTTTAATATTTTAAATTAATAAAGACATTCTAAAATTTTAGTTAATGAATCTATTGTATTTAAACTCCACATTAAAATATTTCTTTCTGTAATACTAATCAAAATGGTGATTATCAAACAGTACAGTGTTTGCCTTGGGTAATTTTTTTTGTAAGAAATGTAATATTTTCTCTTCAAATATGCCAGCTGTTACAATTTTTTTCAATAAAGTGATGTCTAAAGAAAGGACGATGTACTTTTTCTAATCTCTGCTTTTAATACTCTCACTCCATAATGAATAGATTCTTTCACTTCTTAAAGTCAAAACTCTAGTGATGTGGGATTCCATAGTGAAGATTTTCCAAGACTTATGAAATATAATACAGAAAGAAAAGAAAAGAAAACCCAAGAAATGAATAAGGCACAGCCTCATTCCTTTTCTTAATTGGAGGAGTAAAGGCAGCATGAAAACCACACATTTTCTCAAAATCTGAATATTTAAAGTGTATAATGATATCCAGTGACTTGCTGCACTTTCTCACATGGTGTATTTCTTGCAACAACCACAAGTCTACTATAACAATCAACAGTCAGGAACAAGCCTGGTTGTGCCTGTTTATAGGAGGAACAGAAGACAAATGTGATTTGTTTGCCTGAAGTCTACAGAAATCATTAACAAATTTGGGGTTTTAAGTTATCAAGCGTGACTTTACAGTGCTTCCAACACAGAGCTGAGATCTGTGCATTCTCAGTTCATAACCATTTTTTTAGCTGTTCACACACCTTCTCTGGTATTTTCAGCCTCCAATACACAAAAGCTTGCAAGCAAACTCATGGCCTGAAAACTGCAGCTGCTGTGGAAAATACTCATTCTCTAATCAGGTCCTGTCCAATTAGCTTCTGCCAGAGGAGAAAGTCCTTTCTTTAACAGAACTCACAGAAAATGGGGTTTTGTGCCTCCATCATAGATTTTCTCAGAGAGCTGCCCAGCTGCCCTGCTCCTCTTCTATATGCTACCAGGTTGCTCAATTCTGCCAAGCAATTCTCTTGTACCAGCATTCCCTGCTCCACTTCAGCCAAAATAAGATATATTATCAAAGAATGTTTAAACAGCTCTAGGTCATTTATTCATATTTGCTTAAATTTATGACTTGGAATGTGTCAAGGTCCACCAGCACAGGAGACAACGTACAACCCAGTACAGAGTCCCCCTTGTAACAGAAGATTACATGTGCCTCTATTAGCTAAAGCCTAAGAATGGGTCTTTAGACTGAGCTGAGTATATCCCCCAGTCTGCCTTTTCATTGAAATTAGAGTTCCTGATTCCTCTGGTTCAGAAAGAGTTTCTTTGAATATGGTGAGTCAACAAATGTGCTTTGAAATTATACTTTCTAATTAATCAAACAACTAGGTGACTTTCCTTTTAATTTGGAAACTGTATTGTTCAAGACCTCTCCCAATTAATTCCACCTACAGCAGAAACATATCTTCATTTCAGCCACATAGAAAGAATAATGCAATCCTAAAACACATCTTAAAACCAAACTGTAGATTGTCCAGGGACTGCAGCTGTAATTCTCTGTGATACTTCTCTTCCCCAGCTCAAGCTGTCTCAGCCTGAGATATTTCTATTTCAGGGATTTGTCTCCACTGTTTATAATGTTTAATTCAATTCACACTCAGAATCTCATCCTAGTCAATGTTGCATTCACCCCCTTGTTTTAGTCTTCAAATTCTTGCCATTGAGGTTGTCCTTGTATACTGCATTTCTTCTCTGTTTTCAATACTGGTTATGTAATCTTCCTGATTATCCAATGGCCATTGATTTTTTTTCTCTCATTCAGCTGTGGTCTGTCATATATCCACACCTGATAATGAGGAGACTGCTTTGTATCATCCTGCTAAAAGCTTTACACAGGTTGAGAGTGTTTTTCTTCTTATCACAGTTCTAAAAAAATAAAGGTCAGCAATGGTTGGACTAAAATCATCATCTTACATGAAGATTGCCATTATGTGGAAGGATTTATGAAGTCATTTGTAGACATAAAGTACTAACATGCCATTTAAGAGGTATAAGCCAGCTCGAATGAGATTAAAAACATGGCAATATCTATATGACTAGATCTAGAAATACTTCTGGTTTCTCAGGTTCAAGGGCTCATTATGACTTTACTCCCTCATATAATAAAATCCAGGGAAGATTCTTGTCTTCACATTTTGCCACATGCTCTCTATTCTACTGAAAGTCAGAGATGTATTTGGTATATGCAGCACTCTATATGGCTCCCTTTTCTAGATGGATTATCAGGGTGTCAGGTTTGCAATGGAACAATACAATACTTTACAACCAGTAAGTGGAAACACATTATCTAAAATTTACATGTCCTTGAAACACAGGTCCTCTCAGCAAACACAAGTTTAAAATTACATAACATTCATAGATGAGAATGCCCATCCTGGTATGTCTAAACAGCTGATAGTGTAAATAGATTGAAAAACTCTTCTTCACTCTGGCATATTTTTTTGCTAAAAAGATCATTGTCTTATCAATAAAACTAAATCCAAACATTCAAATCAAAAGTTCAAACTATTGCTCATATCTGAGGACTTTCACGTGTTGCTACCTGCCAATAATGAAAAAGCATATGTATTCTCTGTTAATGTCAGTGTAGGATCTATTGCTCCTCCTCATTATTTCAAGAACAATATATCTTGCTGGTGTTATATTATTCCTCCCACACTCCATCCCATGCTGGTTTTGGCTGAGATAAGAGTTAATTTTCTCCATAGCATCTAGTAGAGAGGGGGCTTTATTTTGGATTTGTGCCAAATACAGCAGGGATGGTTTTGTTATTGCTAAGAATTACACAGGGTCTTTTCTGGCCTTTTCTGCTCCTCACACCACCCAGCCAGAGCGGAGGCTGGAAGTGCACAAGAAGTCAAGAGGGATCACAGCTAGGACAGCTGACCCCAACTGACCCAAGGGTCCTAGCAAATAAAAGGCACGGACAATAGAAAACAGAAAAGACAGTAATATGATCGGGGTATGCTTACACTAGGAGACCTGACAATTCACCTCACTCCAGGCAGCAACTGGTTGTACACACAGCTATGTCTTGACTGTACACAGAATTTAGTTCTGGAAACACAATTGCTTTTTCGTGCTGGAGGCAGATACCCATGTATCAAAGGAAGAGAAACCATTGTTTCTCTACTCTGTTGCCAATTTAAGCAGGTAGGTTTTGGCTGTTTGTCTGTCTTGCAGGAAAGATAAGTATGCTGAAACACATTAGAGCAGTCTTCATGCTGTTCTTTTAACAGACTAGAAGCATTACATTACAACCACACCCCTCTTTTCTTTTGATCACATTGCAGCCACTGTTACAGGGAACACACTGGACTGATTACACCCTTGAAAAACTGAAAGATGGTCTCTCCCCCACAGTATGGCACAAAAATGAGCATTCTGCAAAAATTTCAGAAACAAAAATGTATACAGGTGGAGCATTTCTTGACTTTAAATGAGCTAGTTCACACAATTCTTATTTCTGGAACAGATAATTTCCTAACAAAGAGATTTCCTGATAGTTCCAAGAAGTGATTGTACAAGATTTCAGAACGAGATTGGTTGGGCCTAATGGGTGTTGAATGCTTAGTGATGAGCCTTAAAAACACCCAAAAGAAGTACTGCCATGGCTTTCTCCACAGTTCTTTTATACCCTGTTCTTTCTGTCATTTTTGAGTCTGGGGAGCAGCTTGTTTGCCCGAGGCTCCTGATCAGAGGCTGTGACTAAAGCTCCATGCAGGGAATTCTGTTTTCTTGCTAACACAGACCCCAGTGGAATCTGCCTGGAAAAAAAGGTTTTGTCTATCCTCTAGTCAAAACACTCAGCAAGGGCTAAATTGGTTACCAATTTTGTTGGGATTTAACTTCTCTCTTTAAAATTTCCTGGGGCTGCTTAGAAATATGTTCTCAGTAACATTTTCTTTGATGGAAATGTCTTTCTTGCTCTAACCCTTTCATAGAAAATCACTTCCCATTTCAACTCTTACTGCGCTACTTCAAAAAGAAATAACTTTTATAACAATCTTCAAAATATTTTTTGTCTTCTCCAACATTAGTGTCAGAGGCTAAGATTTTTTCTCCCTTTCAAAGATTTTTCCTTCACAGACATGTATGGGCCTAATTAGAGCCCTTGGCTGGATATTTCTAAATGAAAGGAAGTTCACATTTAAAAAGCTGTAGTATTGGAATGTATCTCGTAAAGGAATCTGGAAGTAAGCAGTATAGCACCTCATCAGTGAATATGACTGGTTTTAGAGTAAGACCACTGCAAAATTTTTCCTTTACTGGGGGGCAAAATTTTTTGAGAGTTGAAACCATACCCAAGTTAGGCTAAATCTGAGCTGAAAAGCAAGTTTCCTTTGTCACAGAAGGATCCTTCACAGTCATTTTATCACACAATTTCCTCCCTCTGGGAAGGACACAACATCATCTCATAATGCAGTGAAGTACTTTGTCTGTAAGAGTCTATATCCTGTGGTGACAAAACTGAGATACTGCTGTTCAGCAAACAGACAGCCCCTTGTAGCACCTGTGTTCCTGTGTGACACACCACAGTGACTGATGGTGCTCTGCTGCTCTAGGCTTTGCTTGTTCTGAGGTTAAAGGCATTGCTATACTGTTCTTAAACAGTCACTGTCCTCCACAGCTCTGCTTTAGCAATTTGAGCCCATTAAAGTCTCCCTAAATACATGGATCATTAAGCTTGATGACATAGGAGCCTAACTTTAGGGTCACCAGCTTCCCTCAGAATCACAGAACCATTCATCTATAAATCTAGATGAGAAATGCATGCTAAGTAAACTGTATCATCATTATTCTGCAGCTAAGATCACTGGCCCAGCTGGATTTCAATGGACTGAAAAATCAGTGTGAAAAATCAGTGATGTCTTTGCAGAATATATGTAGTTACAGGACTGTGCAAGTTCCACTCTCAGTGGGTACTTTGCACCTCATCCTTATGGATACAGACTGAGACAATATCTCTCTGAATGATCTGTGGATCTTGTTCCATAACTTATTTGATATGACACTGCAATTTTTCCACTTGCCCATATTATTTACCTTAGCAATACTCACAACCTAATTTTTGCATTTCATTTCAGTCATGTTCTGTCTTTATTTGATTAATGTTATGTCTTTGTTTCAGGTTTTAAAATAAAATGTCACCTACCAGTTACTGTCAGGATGATCTAGGGCTTTTAGAGATCACCCTCTGATTTTGTGAGTGTTTCTCCTAATTCTCACCTGCTTCATTTGCATTACCAAACACTAGGGGTGATTGTAATCCTGTGTGTGCTAGTTACTCAGACTAATATCTGCCTGATCTTTTACTAGCTGATATTCTCCAGGTGCCTGTTCATTACATCCTTCTAATCCCATCTTTTTGATAATTTCATTACTCTATAGCATCACTACCCTTTCCTTCTCCAACCCAGAGGTCCAATGCTACTTTTTCCAGTTCAGGCCTATAGATGCCATCTTCCTTATCTGATCTGTATTCACCATAAACGTTTTTGGACAACCAAGGTTTGCCAGTTATATCTTCTGTGTAAAGATTTTGGCAGTCATTTTTGTGATATGAAACAGTTAAAGTTTTCCAGAGGTTTCTGGCATCTCTGACTATACATGTTCAGGTGATTTTCACCCTATTTCTGCAATGTTACCTTCAGCTTTATTAAATATATTAGCACTGTGTAACATATATTGTCAGACTCATAACACAGAGCAAAACTTAAAGGAACAACTGTATTTACCTTTTTGAGGCAAGGTTATTCTTTTCTGGTCACTGTTACCAGCTTTTAGATGTCTGGGAATCACCTGTTTAACTTCCAATCATCACTAGACACTCCAACAACATTTTGATGGTTTCAAAAATGAGTTTTTATTCCTCTCAGATAATTCTGGATATAAAAGATAAATCTGTAAAAATTCTTCCTCACATAACCTTTTAACATGCTTTTTATACTTTCTGGCCAGAAAGTCTCTAGAAAAACCTTACTTTTGCAATAATTTTTAACTTGCATTAATTTTTGAGAAAGGTGTCCTCTGGGAACAAACTAGGAGCTAACATTCTCAAAAGACTGAACTATTTCATCAGCAATTACAAATTTCTGCAATCCTGCCCAACAGGGACAGAAATTAGAACATAAGCTTAATTTATCTAACTGAATAATGATGACTTATGGACCTTAGTGATGTGACTTTAGACTTCATTAAACTAGATACAAAAGGTGCAGCACAGAACAACTTCCCTAAGTCATACTTATTCTGCTTCAACTCTCTTGAAAAAGTATTAATTAAGTCACCGGCTTGCTCAGGAGTTCAACAGACTGAAGTTAAAATGCTGTGTATTTTCATGGATTTGCCACGCATCTATGCTTCCCAACTAATTGCAAGCCTCTGTTCAGACCACAAGCAGTTTTGGAGTGAGTGTTTGCATATGTGTGTGTGTGTGTGTATATTTCAGTTCCACACAAGAGAATTAACACATTGAAATCATGGAGACTGAAGACTCCCTACAGATGGCACCACTCTGAGGATATTGTCATTAAAAATGACTAAAGGACGATGACAACAGTGAATCCAGCTAAATAGACATTCAGTGAGGAATAAATTAATTCCAGTACTCCATACAAAGGGAGTCTGGGGTAGTAGTTTATATGTCAGACCTCCTTTTTTTTGTGTGCACTGTTATTACTTATTACAGCAAGAGTTTAAATAAGCGACCCATAGGTTGATCCAGTTTAGAATAACCTCTGGGAACCTAACCAGGGAATTTTGTGCATTGGTTTTGAGCTTCTTGCTCTCAGACTTTCTATATGCACATATGCCCACTGGTTGCATAACATGCCTAATCTACCAGAGGCAGTCAGAGAAATGATAAAAGATGTCAATATTAAACCAGGAATCCATTTGATTATAGCAGTTTCAGCTGCATCATATTCAGAGTTTTAATGGATGACCCCATTCTTTAACATTCTTCATATAGATACATGGCTCCAGCTAAGTTTGAGAAACTTATTTCTTCAAAATCACTAAATATTTGGGATTTTTAATGTAAAAAAAACCCTCACAGATGTCCTCCATGTCCCCAAAACATTTGAAAATCTGTAAATATGCATTTATATGTCTATGCAAGTCCTAGTGAGTGATCTATTGTTTGCAATAAAATCCTCAAATAGCTTGCCCTGCAGTTGATGTTAAATACAATCTTTTCAAAACAGGAAATTTGCTGGTTATTCACTGAAAAAAAAAAAAAAAAAAAAAAAAAAAAAAAAAAAAAAAAAAAAAAAAAAAAAAAGAAAAAACACACAACTCATTTTTGTTTAGCTGCAGAATAACTTTTCCCTTGAGACTTTTTCCCTAAGGATTTTTTCATCCTAGTGCTGATGTCACTTTCAAATAGCATATGAAGCTCAGACTTATTAGAAAGATTTTGTTTCATTCTGGTAGTTAAGGTGGTACTTTTATAGTCTGACAATCAACTGGCAGCCTATAAGATGCTTTTTTGAGTAATGAAGGATCTCAGTGTCTAGGTTCCCAATTTTAATAAGACAAGCAGATACTTTGCTTTTTATCCCAAAGGCCAACCAAACATGCTATGTTAATCAACCTAGTTTGAAGCTATGAGATTTATCTGCCTGACTGATAAAAGGTTTTAAGCTTTCAGAAATATGTTTTGGAAAAAAAAAATAGAAGTGTGGCCGGCATCCATTTACTGGATGATTATCCTGCATCAAAAGCATTTCTGTGTCCATAGAAAAGGATCTTTTGCATTCCTGTTTGAAACTAAACTGAGACTAGGCAATTAATTCAAAGTACAACAGAATCTTTCTTAAACTCCTCAGACTGATTATATGGTAGAATATGTAGGGTGGAGGGGACATATTAAAATAACTTCTGTTTCTTACAGTTCAGATTGAGTTTAAAAGTAGTTTGTGACTAGCAGAGAAACAGTGAGAAGTGGGGACATTGTCAGGGGTTCTGGACAGATGGATGAAACTTCTGTTTATCCATATCTGACAACTGAAAAGCTTTGATGAGAGACCCCAATATTTCCTGTGGTGAAAGACCCTGGAATTTCCTGTGTTAGAAGCAAAGAAAGGAGTAGTACAGGTCTATTACCTACTCCTTCCCTCTTATCTCTCTAGGCAGAGGTTCCAATCCAATATTTCCCAAATTCTGCAGAACTCAAAGTAATTCAGAGACTAATATAAGTTTGAAACACTATAATCAGGAGAGAACAACAGTCATCGTGATCCTGTTAAAGGGGATGTAAACAATCCTGTACATGCCTGGAAGGAAGTCAAGGAGGGACTTAATAGTGCCACAGCTTCCAGAGCTGAAGAAAATCACTAACTACACTATGGCCCTATTTTGTCTGACTCATCAACATTTCCACAAGACCAGTAAATGTTATCCAGGTTGAAACACTACACAGGAATAGATGCATCCTGTTACTCTGTAAGTGTAAGTGAGAAAAATATTCTTCAGACACACCTCTCTGCTGAGATATCTGCCATATTTCTTAAGTATTTCAGCTAGCCTTTCTATTCAGATTTTTAATGATGAGCATTCAAAAGTCCATGAAGTGCCTGTGATTGCACCACAGCTAAGAAAGACTGAAGTTGCCCTTATTTCACACAACTGAGTCAGTGTTTTAGGGGGTGTAGGTGCCCAGGTGTTGGCAGTGGGGGCTGAAGGTGGTCTCTGTGAGGAGAGGCTGGGACTTCTCCATGCTGGATGTAGCTGGAGCCAACCCACCCTCTGCAGGGCATAGGGGAATGGCACAGAAAATACATGTAAGAAAGGAGTGAGGGGAAAGGATAAGAAACAGCTCTGTGAACACTGTTGTTGTGAAGCAGGAGAAACACCCAGCTGCAGTTAGAGGAGTTTGAAGTGAGCCTGAGAAAAGAAAGATGTTAGTTTAATGCTTGTCTTTTTGTTTCACTATTCAAGTCACTAATTAAATATTTATTTTTATTTGTAATAGATTAAGGTCTTTTTTCCTGAGTAGGATCTGTTTTGCCAGTGGTATAACTCACACGAGATCTTCCTGTCATTCTCTCTGCATGGACCTTTCTCATTCCCATCTCCCTGCCTTCGCCCCTTTGTCCCACTGAGGGTGTGTGAGAGAGCACATGGATGGTATTTTGGCTGCTGACTAAGGCTAGTCTGCCACAGATTGTGGAGACTCAGGTTATTTTTCAACTCCTAGTCTGGACACATTTCAAATAATGTTACCACATGCATGCCTATGCAGGACATTGAACTAACTGTATGCTGCAGTTGCTTTACAAAGCTTACTTGGTTCTGCCTTCCTTTTTTGTACAGAGGTGGGAAGTCACACTAATTAAAACATTTCCTGAAGAGTTTTCCTGTTTCTCAAGACATTCTGAGCTTTTGGTACATTCTGAAATAAATGTCCTCCCTCTTAGCTATCTCAGGGACACAGGCTCCCCCCATATCATTCCCTTGGGAACAGACCAGTTGTTGGTCACAAGCTCTATGGAGTGCACTCTAGGAGCCTCATGAAGTACACTTTGAATACTGCTTTAGAAAAACCCACATATAGGTAAAAATTCTAAACATTTCTTCAGCAAGGTGTTTGTTATGGGTGAAGCTTTCTTTCTTCCCCTCTATGTTTTGTCTTAATAGAAATAATCATTGTGGTTTTTATCTTAATAAATGGATCAAAGAAAACTCCCCCAGAAGGTTTTACCAAGTTATAATGCTTCCTCCCAAGTTAGCAGCATCACTTCCAAATGCACAAGTTATTCCATTCTTGGATACTTAACTCTCTAAATAGGAGGATTATATTCAGCTTTCTCATTCCTCTACTCATGTATGTGCTTACCTATAATTGAGATCTCTTCCTTTACATATCCTTGCTAAGAAATTAGGTCTGTGAGTATCTGAGTGATAAGATGATAGAGTTTTAAAGTGCTTGATACTTGTCAAATTCTAGATATAAATTCGACTCTGTAATTTAAAAAAAAAACAAAACACAAAGCCATTTAAACACCATTGGAATAAAAAGTATTAGCCCAGTCTAATTTGTATATGCAGCTATGTAAATTCAAATTAAGTCATGAATAATAGTTTATGCTTCATCTGAGATATTCTCATTTTTTTCCTTAGAAAATAATCTTAAACAAGCACAAGGTATTCTATTTTCACAACTTTTGATGAGAAGAAGATTTTAATAAATAATATCATTTATAGGTGATAATACTGTTAAAATCTGATTCTTGGACATTAAGTGTACGTTTCTACTTCTTGTTTGATAAAGTAACTGAAACTAAATTAGTCTGCAAATTTATATGCAGGAACTGCAGTCACTAATTGGAAGCTGAAAGCACCAGACACTCCACTAGCCCTAGCCTATTTCTGTACCAAATAATAGGATTATTGCAAACTCTGTCCTTACATATTGTGTTCAAGGAGAAAAGCAGTGAAAAATTCAAAGGTTTAATTTAGGCACTATTAGAAATATTCTGCAATTCGTGGACTATTCTGTGCTGATAGGCAAAATGAGCTACTCAGCAGGGAGCAGGAAAAAGTGCACACAGAAAAAAAAGGAAATTAGAATGGCCTTTACATTCATCTCACTGTATGGCATGTACTTTTCATTACTGCTTATATACATTTTGGTTCATAAAATTCAACAGTATAAAGTGAACATAAAACATGCATAGTGTTTTCAATTTAAATTACTAGAACAGACCACTTAATAGAAAAGTACTAATATGAGCTATTTCCTTCATATATGACCCTGAAATAAAAGAGTTCATCAATTACTTCCAGCTAAATCTACCAGCTGAGCAAAAATAAGACTCCTGAAGGTCAAATATTGGTTCTTATAAATGGCTGGTTCACTTCCCAATAAGACGCTTTAAAGTTTCACCACACTAGAGCATCACTTTCTTTAAATAAGAGATCTTTTGGTCATCTACCCCACTACTTTAACTGACAGATATTTGCAAAGAATCCTGTTCTGACCATTGTATTGCTCACTCCTAACAAAATGTAGGAAGGCTTCATCAATTCTCATATGCAAGAAAAGACATAGCTTTGTATATATGCACAACTTCCTTCAGCTCACTGCAAAGGATTTGAAGACTCAGTGAAAATCTGTTTAATAAGATCATGAGGTGTTGTCACTGTGGCTGTTGGTATTCCCAATGTCTTTCTTTTCCTTGTATTCTGTGTGCATATATTTCAAAAGCTTTGCTTTCAGGAATATTAGTTATAGATACCCCACACCCCATCACCACAATGTGGTAATGTAAGGTTATGTTCTTCCCCATTGTCTTGGTTTAGAAGACAGGTATCCATTAGGGAAAGCTGGAGTTTCCTTAGAATGGAGAAAGTAAACTCCTTCCCTCCAAATTATTATAATTTTACAATTAAGGGCTTTCAGGCAAAGATATAGGAATAACAGTTCTTTTACTAGGAATGTTAAAAGTACAGATGTAATAGTACAAAAAAAGACAAGTAAACAACAAACAAACAAGAAACCCGGAAAACCCTGACAGAGTCAGGGACACAACCTGATACCCTGTTGGTCAGGGTGTTTGGAAGCAGTCCTCCTGGAGAAACAGATGATCTGTTGGAGTAGATGGTCGCATTGAAGAACGGTCCAGTGATGCTGAGATGAGTCTTATGAGTCCAGTCTTCCTCTGGAGTCCAGTGGAAAACAGGATTGTCTGGGGTTCTGAGTCTCAGTTTTTATCTAGGCAGGGACCCTGGAGCCCCCAGCCAGTGGGTGGAGCATCTCACAATGGCATGATGTAAATGTGTCATGTCATTGGTGAGCCTTAATGGTCCATTAGCAGAAAATATCCCCCTGGAGGGAGGATGGGTGGTGAAAGAGATAAGAAACAATACCCCACCTGGTTTTAATAGCTGAGCCATTATCAGAAAGGCATCCGCCCTCTTCCCCCAGAGTAACAAGAGATAAAGAAAAACAAACATTTCCCCAACTGCTTTCAGCAGATGAAAATAGAATGCAATTTTTTTTGCTTCCATAACCCAAGACACCCATCAAAAATTATTTTCTATTTTATTTTTACTTTTTCTTCTTTTTCTTCTTTTTTTCCTTTTATTTCTTGTTTCTTTTTTTAATCTTATTGATTGAATATAATAGAGGGTATGTGTCATCCTTTGGGAAACATGAAGATTCAAACAAGATGGCATAAGAATTCTAATTTTGCTAAATTTCATTCCAACAAAGTATTTCTGCAGGCATTATTCTCTTTGCAACATCACAGTATCGTAGACTCCTTGGTATAAAGATAAATACTTCAAGGAGGAATCAAATATAATTTTTAAAACTTTATATTAAAAATAACTTTTAATGTTTTAAAAGAAATTTTTTATTTCTGATTGATTTATATAATGACATCTATACCATTCAGATAAAAAAGTTGACTAAAGCCAAAGATATAATCTGAGGATGATTTTAAATTCAATATTTTAATTAATATAGACCATTATCAATGTTTAATATTAACAAGTTTCAAAGTTATGCATTTTTTAAACAGAAGAGAAGATTAGTAAAAAAGAATTGATGGCAATTTGTAGGACCAGATACTTGATATATTAATGGAAAAAGAGACATCCTTGAATTTGTTTCAACCCAAGAAGGTGAAAAAAGAAATTGAAATTAAAATTAGATGATTTGTGGAAACTAATTTAAATAGGATCCTGCATGAGTGAAATTACAGTAGCTGAGCACATCCTGTATTTACATTTCAGAAATGTAAAGGTTACAGAATTCTTCCTGATCAAAACATAAGTTGATTTTATTTTACAAAGAGAGTTCTAAGGTAGGTAAATCTTTGAGATTCATTCCTATTTTCATAATCATGAAAGTTTGACTTACTTTGGTTAAGTCATACCTGAAAAAAAGTTTATCTGGACAGGCTATGAGGTAGTCAATTTTAGTCAGGTAAAATTAGACAGTTTCTTCTTTCATCTTCCTAAATTGAGACATCTATTTACCTGTAATGATGCCTAAGGATTTTTAGCTTGATATATACATATTTATATATTTGTAGCTTTGTAAATTTTTAATATATACCTGTATAGTTTCTAGCATTTTCTTACACTTTAGAATAGTAGATTGCCCTTTCTCACACATTATGCCCCCCTTCCTGAAATTCTGTTTAGTCTTATTTTGAAGAAAATAATTTCTAAGAAGGACATCCTGTTTTGCACCAGCACCTGGGAGACATAACAAAATACAGGGCTAAGAACCCTTGGAGAGACTTAGGCAGGCCCCAGGGTGGGGTACCAGGGTATCTGGTCTCCTACTGGATGTACTTGCTAGATATGCTAATTAATTAAACTTATAAAATTTGTGAAAATCTGATACCAGATGTGGGCATAGCTATATTTTGAGAGCATGAAAGTTTTCATTAAAGAACTTCTCTTTTTGTTACCACATTAATATCGTTTGGAAAGCTTGTCTTTCAATTCTAAGCAACAGTAACATCATGATAAAACATGGCTAAAGATTTCAACTCTGGACTCTGAAACTCTGGACTATTCTGAGAGGATAGATGACCTCAACCTTTAGAAAAAGCGGCAGAGAAAAAGTTTGACCATTTGCTGTCTTCTCTTACCTTCCCTGGTGATCATATGCATTCTATCTCCCTTTTACAGGTGATCCAGCATAAAAATTCTTTGTATGAATAAGAGCTGAGGGAGCCACAGCACATGGTCAGATCTAAACAAAACAGCTGGAGCCTGTACATCACCCACAGGGAAGACAGCACTGAGACAACACAGGAAAAATTCAGTTTTGCTTGCTCAGTTCCTGGCCATTGTGTGTATCTTGCTTCATCATTTTAACTATTTCATAATGTAGTTATTTTATAGAGTGGTCTCTGCAATCCTCCAAAACATTCACTACCTGTATGCTCATCAAGAAGCTGAACTTTTATGCCAAGTGTTGTAATCAGTGCCTCCCATGTGTTTTCTTTCATGATAAATGATAAGGGTAACTCTATTTAGCATCTTCTAGATGTAAATAAATGCTTCTGTTGGCTTTTTGGATCTTTAAATCATGTGAAGAGCTGCTGAGATGATCAGCACTATTATTTGGTGGATGGGGATGCAATTTGCTCCCCTTTTATACCAACATTTATCATCCTCTCCAGAGTGGAAATGTTTATTCAAATAGCACAAACAAAGAAAAACTAGAAAAGATTAGTTATTAAAATAAGAAAGATTATTTTCAGGACACACAAAATGAACACATTACTTGAAATTGAGCAAAAGAGCAAGATAAGCCAGGTGGAAAAGAATTTAATTAAAATTTAAAAGTTGGATAAAAAAAGTGAATGATTTTTCATAAGCATGTAGTGAAGCTGATAGGCCAAATGCAGGATTCATTCTGGGTTTAAAAAAAAGAGGTATTAGTGTCTCAATTTGGTCAGGAATGAAAACTATTTTGGTGGTACAACAAGATGGAGATGGCCTTTCTAAAACGTCAGCCAATAATAGTTTACAGTAAGAGAGATGAATCAGCTGCTCTCTTTTGCTGCATCATGCACTTCAAAGTGAATATTCTTTCCATATTGTTTCGTCAAACATCATTGTAAAAGTTCTAGGGGATTTTGGGAAATCTTTTTGCAGTAAAATATATTAGACAGATGAGAAAAAAGCTGAAATGAGTTTTACTAAGACAAGGGATTTACCACTGTAAATTACTTGTAAGTAAATTACTCCTTTATTTTGGTTTTCCTTACATAATTTTATAGAGGAGTGAACAAGTGGTGATAAATGAAGTAAACATATTTCAAAGAAATTCAAACCAAATCTATCAACATTTAGTGACAGAAGTGGTCCCACTGATATCTGACAACTGTTATACAAGAACTCCAAGTATTCAGACCACTGATGCACTGAGCCTCACTGAACAGAAAATAAGCATATCTCATTTATACTTTACTGATTGATGGATTTTTTTGTTTTTTCCATTACAAGAGGTACAA
This sequence comes from Hylia prasina, assembly GCA_013397195.1. Lineage (NCBI taxonomy): Eukaryota > Metazoa > Chordata > Aves > Passeriformes > Sylviidae > Hylia > Hylia prasina. The sequence goes on along the minus strand of VYXD01002148.1, from coordinate 200,258 downwards.
GCCTAAATGGAAAGAAAATTAAGATTTGAAAGAGGAAATGTTAGGATACCAGCTCACAAATATTTACAATCTTTCGAAACATAAACTCTTACTTCTGTTTTTTTCACATTTAGTGTCAAATCTTATTGTGGTTTTTTAATACATAATGGACATGGTCCTAATTGAATAATTTCTCTCTTTCTCTTATTTTTAATCTTTTTAAAGGGTGATTCATTCCAGAGAGTAATTAGCTATCTTAAAATGGGATTAACCTATTTTTGAAAGTACCTCTCCCTGCTACAGGCATCAACAGTCATGTTTTAATAGTTCTCTGTTGCTGGGATGAATATCAGTGATGGAGTCAGGCATATTTTCTACTTGTTCCTGCTAAATTGATATGTCAGCAACAGCCCCACCCTCAAGAAGTCAGTCTATTTTGAGGGAATTTTTAGAACTGTTAATTTCTAATAACTGCGTTTTCCTAACCTTGAAAGTCCACATTGTCACAGTTCCAGAAGCAATGCTGGAATCCTGGGTGGACACATACAATTAACTTATATTCTTATTAATGTGCATAATTATGTTTTATGAAAGCATGCTATCTTTGTGTGTTAGGTTGTATGACAATAAGTTCGGGAAAACTAAAATATCTCCACTGTTTTCTCTATTAGCTGACTTTTGGTTTGCTACAAAATGCTTCTTGTGGCTTATACTATGACAGTGTAATATGTTCTCATCACCTTCAATTGACATTTTTGTCAGAGTCCAGAATTATAAAGGAAGCAGTTTAATGTCTGCTGTTTTCAAAGTGCTCCTTTGGGGCCAAAACACAAGAAAACAATTTGGTTAGAAAGTCAAGATGAGAATGTATACAGTGCAAATCTTGAATTCAAGACACTCTTACTGAAGTTGTGTGTGTACACAGAGAAACATATCTTGACACTATTCATCTTGCTTTTCCTCCAGGCATATTGGGTTTGTGTGGCAAACTTTCAGTAGCAGCAGGGTAGGGGACAGAGGGAGCATTTCAACAGTGGTTTCTGTGAGAAACTGCCAGAAGCTTCCCCTATATCCAGTAGAGCCAATGCCAGATGGCTCCAAGACAAACGTGTCACCGGACAAAGCTGAGCCCATCAGTGACTGGGGTAGTGCCTCTGGGATAACATATTTAAGAAGGGGGGAAAGTTACTGAGAAGAAGGAAAATGCAGCCAGGGAAGAAAAAAGCTAATATATGCGAGAAAGACACCAAGGTCAGTGAAGTAGGTGGGGCAGGAGGTGCCAGGTACCAGCCCAGCAGCCCATTGAAAAGACAGTGGTGAGGCAGCTGTGCCCCTGCAGCCAATGGAGGTCCATGGTGGAGAAGGTGGATGACTAAGAGAATGCTATGACTCTGTGAGAAGCAGGTTCCTGTTGGGATCTGTGGCCCTGTGGGGAGAGGAGTCCATGCTGGAGCAGGCTTGCTGGAAGGACTGGTAACTCCACAAGGGACCCACAATGGAGCAATCTGTTTCTGAAGGACTGCACCCCTTGGAAAGGACTCATCTTGGAGAGGTTCATGGAGTACTATCTCCCATGGGAGAGATGCCACATTAGAGCAGGGGAAGAACTCCTTCATCTGAGGACAAAGGAGTGACAGAAACAGCATGTGATGCCTCTTCCCCATCCCACTGAACTCATAGCAGGGGAAAAGATAGAGAAATGGAAATAGCAAAGGAGGAATTGTTGAGTTGAAGGTGTTTTAAGATTAGGTTTAACTTCTCATTGTCCTACTCTGATTTTGATTGGAAAATTCTATTACTTTCCCCCAGGTCAAGTCTGTTTTCTCCACCACTGTAATTGCAAAGTGATCTCCCTGTCCTCACTTCAACCCATAACCCGTCTGTTATATTTTCTCTACCCTGCCCAGCTGAGCAGGGGAGTAATTAAAGGGCTTTGGTGCATCCATGTCATCCAGTCAGGTCCAGCCTACTCAACAGGCATGAATTCCTCTTTGGTTTACAACTGTTGAACATAGAATCATGGAATCATTAAGATTGGAAAATACCTCTAAGATGTAAGGCTCCAAAAAACTCACTCAACAAGGCTTTTAAAAGGGCTTATGGTTTTTCATGTATTCTGAGTTACAGTAGTAGGAGAAATACTAATAAGATATCCTCAAGAGGTCAAAACAACAAAAAAGACTTTACTGGCAACCTCAGAAAATCAGAGAACTTTAGCAAAAGGTTTAGAACAGCATTCAATCAACATGAAACCTTTCTCAGAGCATTAACTCGGCCCATTAAACTTAGCAATTCTAAGCCCATTCAATTTTAAGTTACTTGAAAATTCTAAGAGGGAATTAGAAGAAGAAAAAGAAAGAAAAAGATAAAGATATGGAAAAAACCCAAACATAGCTAGCACTTCTGGTTCCAGTTGTTTTCAGCTGATAGAAATTCCAAAAGGAGGTAGGGTCATAACATGTGCCTCCTCCTTTTCTGCTTTCAATACCCCTTGACTTCTTGGGCCCTTCTCCAGGTGGGGCTTGCAGTCATTTGGCCACATAGGAGCTGGGTTAGGGGCTGCAGAGGCAGGTGTGGAGCACTGCCTCCAGTGTGCCAGGGATTGGCAGCCTCTGCAGGGCTGGAATACAGGTTGGGGGAAGGTGCAAGTGTAAAGTGTTCATCGCCTCACCAGACCAAGACCTGAGCTGCCCCTTAACACACACACAACCCCCTGAAATATTTGGAGCCAGTACTCCCTCCAGGCTCTCACACAAGCTCAGTGAGTCCAACCTTTGACAGAGCACCATAATTCCAGACAAACCACAACACTCCAGTCATTTGCTGAACACCTCTAGGGATGGTGAATCCAACACTTCCCTAGAAAGCCCATTCCTGTGCTTGGCAACTTTTCAGTGAAAAAATATTTCTTAATGTCCAACTTGCCGCTCCCCTGGCACAGCTTGAGGCCATTTCCTCATTATTCTATGTTACCCCATGCTTCCTGCACTGTTTATTTCACTGAATTAAATTCAAATTATGAATTCTTCACAGTAGGCATTATCTTTCTGTTACCTGCACTCCCTGTGCTCCACTACAATGAGCCCTTGAACTTTGCATCACATTCCAAGACAATACTTGAAAACAGAATGCCCTTAATAAATCTCTAAACTCCATTAAAAAGGAAATTATGAATGATGGCAAATCATTTAGCAATTTCTCTGTGTATGAATTAAACGGAATTCACTTCTCAAAATATGCTAACAAATAACAAAACGTTACAAACTTGGGAAGTTATTAAAGAGGTACACTTTGCTGAAATGATATGCACCTTACTAATCAGCAGAAGAAATTTTAGAAGATACATCTCTTTTGGGCTGGCTGCTCTATGACTACCTAAGCTATGTTCCAGCGTGCTCCAGCTGCAAGCCCTACAATGCAGTTACCCTGGGAGCGCTTCAGGACACCATCAAGAAGCTGGAAAGTGTTAATGATATGGGAAATGTCTTCACACTGAAGAGATAATAGATGAAAAGGCAGGGTACTGTAATTAAAACATAGCTAAGAGCTACAAACTGATATTTAAACTCTTGAAATTCTTAGCTTTCAGAAAAATGAACCAACGACCCAAAGCAATCTTGAATTGCTGAGAACAAAGATACTGTTATAAAATTCAGTTTGTTTCCTCTTTGAGGAAATAAATACATAAGCAGACTTTTGCTAAGAAATATTTTCCCCGAATTACTTTTTAATTAAGCACTGCAAATATTAAATAGGGGCACAAGACACAATATAGTAACAGAATACAGATAACTGATGTGCAAAGGAAAAGCTAAGAGTTCTATTTTACCACACACTAGCAGGGCACTGGAGGCCTATCAACCTGAATATACGTGTTAGAAACGCATTCTGAGATTAATGATGAGTCATTTTAATAGAAACTAAATTCTAGCCATCTACTGAAATGCCAAGCAGCATATGCAGGAGATGCTTCTATCACAACTGCAAGAAAAAAAAGTGTTTACTGACACTTAAATTTTGATACAAATAGCTATGCTAAGCTGAGCAAAACTTATTCTAGAATCACCTGCTTAAAGCAAGTCACAAATATGTAACCATATCAATTCTTTGCATCCTTTTCTACTTAAACTGATGAAGATGATATTCAAGAACAACTTTTACTGAGAAAAATAGCCTGATACATCAATGAGCCAGTACATTGAAAGGCTGTACATAGTTAAACACATTCTTTATACACTTTATGCAATGGCATGCTTAATTTTCTCTTAGGATATGTGTTACTACAGTTCACTGCAGAACTGGGTATTGTAGACAAGTGATTCTTTATTGCATCACATATTGACTATGTCATAAATTCCTAAAAGCAACATTTATTTTGATTATTTGAGTTGAGAGCTTAAAGACCAATTTTTGGTGTCGCTACTTAGTAAATACTTCAAAGAAAATTTTCTGTACATGTATGGCTCTTCAAGGATAATGTCCAATGTATACTCACCTCTGACAATTTGGTTGTTAACCATCCTAGCAATGCCCTGATGATATTTACTTATATTGTACATAAAATATTTCCTGTGTTTACTAAAATAGAAACTACTCCTTCATATATCATAGATGTACTTATTTAAATTTGAACAGACTGTTTCTCTACAGGACAATTGTAACAATGGATTTGCCTTTTATTACATTTTCATGCACTCACTGTCCTTAATTCCTCATTTACACAATTTAATTTTTCCTTTCAGAGGAAAAAATATTAAGTACGTTTCTGGGAGTATAGTGAAATGCTCATTCGGCTGCTGAAGGTCAGGAATTCTGGAGGTTAGATTAACTCCAGTTTTGAGGACAAGGCATGAGACCCAAAATTTTCTTCCTCCTGGCCTGATTTCCATCTTTTGATTTTGCTCTCCTCCTCTAAACATCTTCCTTCTCCTGCTTCACAGCACCTATGTTCTTCATTTGGCTTCTCCATTCCACAGCTGTTGCCACAAAGGTATGAGGAGGAATATTATACTCTGGCAGCAGGGAAGCATTTGAGAATATCCCTCCTTGGAGAACTGGCTGTCAGGTCCTCCTCTTTCCACATCACTGTTTTTACCTTTTAGTTTTAAAAGGTTCTCTAGAGTTGGTAGTTGGAAGGTCTTTAAGAAATGTATCGATTTTCAAACTGTAATAACTTCTCTTGTGATTCCCCATCCAGATCCAGAGGCGGAGTCGTTGTTTCAGCGTCTTACAGAGCTGGAAACATTTTTCTTCTGTTGTACAGTATGGAGACAGGCTAGGGTGATATATTCCAGACAAGAATTTATCAGTTCCTGAATGTCAACAAAATCTGGCCTTCTCACACAGCTTGAGTTCAAGGGTCGACAGTGCTCTCTTACAGTAGGCTGGAGCTATAATGCAACAATCTGAAAAGAAATTTTTGCTTTTATTAATGAGATTTATTGACAATGGGACCTTTCTCTGTAGCTTGCTGATTATAGTATGTTTGATTATCTCTGAGTCATCATCAAAGACAAGATGAAATGAGGTGGGAGTTTATCTGAGCCACAGATTATACAACAAAAAAGTTGTATATGGATTCTACATGGATTATACCACAAAATGGCAAACCAAAGTCAAGGTCTTTTCTCCTCAGTTATGTGTTACTTCTCCAGAACAAAACATACTTTCTGTACAGACACAAGTGACTTATAGATGTACATCCCAACGTTTAAAATAAAGAAAACTAGGAATCAGGGCAAAAATGTGATGATGATAAGTCTCAGGTGATATGGAGATTTTTGCCATCTGTCTCTCAAAAGTGTTAAAAATATCCATTGTTTTTCTCAGGGGTTTTTTTAATTAACTTCTTAAATATGGAGAGAATCTAAATGGGGAAAATTATTGTCATTATTCGTTAAGAATTTTAAATGTTTGAAGTACATACTCAAATCTCCATCATTTATATAATAGGCATGCTTGTCATCTGTATTTATATTATAACCACAATAGCTTTACCCTTCATAATCTACAAAATATTTAAGCTTCAAAAATTCCTGATGGCAGAGTAGTATGTCACAACAGGACACGGAATGAAGACACAGCACACAAAGTGAGCTTCAAAGGCAGGAAAGAGAAAGTTTATTTACAACTAGGGTTTATATAGTTTTCCAGGGATTGCCTCTGGATTGGAGGGAGAAGTTGCCACCTCTCCATCCACACTGGTAGAGACAAAAGTCCATCAAATGTCTCTCCTTGAGAGAGGAATGTAAACAAAGACTGTTTTTCCTAAAGAGTCCTTGAAAGACTCCATTTCAACATGTAAATATTCAAAAAGCTTTAAAAAAGTTAGAAAACTTTAGAGATTCTCAGACTTTAAAAATTATCAGAAGGCTGTAAAAATTCTAGGTGACAGTAGTATTAATGTTCCCTTCATATAGAAGCAGCAGCAGCAGGAGTGGTAATAGCTGAACTGTTTTAGTAGTATTGTATAGTGCAGTAGGAGTATTGTGTGGTATGGTTGTGTTAGTATTGTATATGTAACTGGGCAGACACATGGTAAAGACCAATATTGAAGGTTTTTATTGCTTCTAAATATTGAAGCATATACTGAAGTAACTAGGCATCTAGAGGGCTTTTCAAATTTCAAATTGTTTGAGCTTTTGAGCTTTTTCCTATTCACATCTTTATCCATCCATATAGTTTTACTGTTCCCACAACAAACATTCAAAAGGCTTTATTTACATTGCATTCAAATATTTTGAACAGTTCTAGCAGCTGCATAATTCTTTCTCCACATCCCAGATGAAAAAGGAAAACTCATGGTTAAATTTAGCAGAAAATATTGTGGATTGTGTAACTCTACAAATTATTCAAATTTCTTAAGCCTACCGAGTTTGTTGATGCTGCCGGTATGCAGCCATGACACTCAAATGCAGTACAGAATTTTCTTTGGCTAAGTTCAAACACTGAGCTGTTGAAGTCTACCAGTTCTCTAACCTTGTCCATATTAAAGATGTAATATAGATAATTTTAAATAGGCAATGCCTACATTATTTTTTTGCTAGTTTTATAACCTTATTATACCAAAATAATCTTCATCCTACTGTTAAGGGACGAGAGGCAACAAACCTGCAGGGGGATAACACCTGGATGTGGAGTGAAGTGGTACAAGAAAAAGAAAATCCTTAATTTCCACATCTCAGAAAGACTTCTTCTTCATTAAAATGGCAAAGTACTGTAATAACTCATGTGATTACACTCTTTCATAATTTCAGAATCTTTTAGAATTACTACTTCATGAAACATTATAATACACAAAATGGCAGGGTTTGGTAAGTAGAAACGTCAGATCAAAGTAGTGTATACAGGATTTTTTCTTAGATTTTAAATATACAATTTAAAAATTGTCTCCTTTGTATCACTCTGTCATACATCAAGATCTATTTTCCTCTAATTATACACACAGTAAATATATATTATAGTAATTTAAAAATTAGTCTTGTTTTACTTCAAAACAAATTTAGAGGTGGATGAGAACATACACAGTTTGACCACTTGTGTTTTTCTGCAGCTGACTACTGCTGAGAGTCATAGTGGCAAGCAGGTAGACTAGATAAGAGATAGTTTGGTTTTAAGTTTGTCCCATGCCAGAAAATCAGCATTGTCTAGTGCTTACTGGATAATTTATGGGATAAAAAACTATGCCCTTTTAGATGGCTAAATGCTTGTTAGATGACCAGGCAGGGAAGCATTCCAGTATTCCTGCATTTCTGGATTTGGATAAAGGTGAGTTCAAGGATAGTTATGCTGATGCTCAGGGTGATTATGGTGCTTCATCTGAGTCATCATCTCTGAAATCACTGGATTCTTGTTATTATCTAGAGTCCCACTAATTGTATTACTGATTTGTACGGAAATAAAACACACCTCTAAATAATATCTCTTAAACAATTTGCAGCCCTTTAATTACACTTTTACATATTCTTTGAAGTAAAATATCTCAGGCTTCCAGAACTTTCTTGAGTATGTAGGATATACCTCAGCCTGTTAGAAAAGAGAACTCAGAATAATTTTTCAATGATTTCTAACAGAAAACAGTTTTTTGATTCTAAACTTCTTAATTTAAAAGAACAAAAGTCTAGATTTTACTTAAATGATAATGATGCTTTGAGGTAGAGCCTTCATCTCTTAAAGAGGTATGAACATATGAGAGCGTCTAACAGAGACAATATTTGGTGAAAGTTGAAACAAGAAAACTGGGCTAAAAAGAAAAATACTGTCACTTGAACAAGGGCCTGAAAAGAATGGCTTCCCTCTCCT
>VYXD01002148.1:145662-190852 GCA_013397195.1 Hylia prasina | reverse complement strand
GGGCAGAGATTCTTCCTTTCCTTTCAGATTAGTTTAATTCATGGTGGTGTCTTTTCTCTGCTCTGAGGTGGAAAATGTCATTTCCTGGGTGGAAGAGGCATAATGATGAACTGTCCAACGATCCTGGCTATCCTGATGTTGGTCTTTTGTCCTTCACGTCCTGTTGGACAAAGCTGTTCCTGGGCGTGATTGAATGTTTGATTGGGTTTCCTGGAACCTGGTCTCGGGGTGGCTCTGCCCAGGTGTAGCATGAATGGGCTATCTCCCATCCCAGCCATGGTTCTTATGTTAACCAGGATGCAGTATCGGTGTAGCCCGGTGTACCATTGTGGAGAGTTGGGTGTCCTGCCCATGTACTCATATGATAATGAGTCTTTGTTTCACATCGGCCAGGCAGGGGGTGTTGCAACCCCTGCCTGCCGCTGAGGCTTCAGCTTTCAAACCTTGGTTTTATATACATATATTTTATATTTGCACAAATTACCAGATATCATCTATAACACAATCCTGTGCAATGTGCTCTAGTACAGCCCTGCTTGAGCAGGAGGTTGGACTAGATGACCGACTGTCATTCCTTCCAATCTTACACGTTCTGTGTTTCTGTGATTCTAAGGTAAATGCTTCCCAAAACGGTGTTTAGCACTTACACACTACCCCTGTCTCCTACCGAAGGCTAACAGCCTGGAAGCAGAAATGAAATGGAGCTTTTGTTCAGACAGCCACCAGCATGAATCAGCTCCCCAGTCTTCAATAACCTAGGAAAACAGCCTGCCTGGTCTACATGCACCAGCATAGTTGTATCTCCTGTACAATCAGCTGCCGCACAATTGCCAAGGGGTTTTACAAAGCTCAATTCAGCTCAAACTTGAATATTGATAAATGACTGCAGGAAATGCTGGACTGCCAAAACCAAAAATCTATATATATATCTTTTCCAGACAGTTGTGATACATTTTATTTAAATATTATGCCACTGATTAGGTGGGAATAAGTTATTTTCTATTGAAGTGATCTTTTAAAAAGAGTTCCCATATAAGCAGCTTTCCTACTAACAGTGTTGCTCAGTGCAGTGGAAAGAAAATGGTAGTGAAGGGGAACATTTTTCTCAACATACTCCAAGTCAGTCTATTCTGACAGGCAGCAAGAGCAGGTAGTGATTTGAGACTGAAGTCATATCAGATTTCAGGCATTGAAGTGTATGAGAAAATGCCTTCTTTGAGTCTTATCACTGTCTATTCATCTCTCTGAGCTATTTTTTGAGATAACGTGAAAGCAGTTTGTTCTCCTTCTGTGAACTGTATGAAATAAACTCTCTGGGTTTACTGTGGCAGTATATTTAGAGAGATGCTAACTGTTTCATTTTAACACTAATCTACTAAGATACTGGTTTTACATGGTTCCTTGAAAAACACTATGGGTCATGGTCTTGATAGAATAGTGCACTAGCAAAACGTATCTTGTAACTAGCTCTTCTTTCTCCTAAAAGAAGGTACTGAACAGAGTGGTTCTTGTCTTTGACTACACAAATTTCATATCCATAATTCAGTGAATTTCACTCATTAACCCAGCCACTATTGTTCAAATGTGAAAAAGAAACAACAAGCCCCCCCAATTAATTTTGTAGTCACATTTAGGGCCCAGTAATTGTTTCATAAGGTTGATTTGTGTAATTTAACACTACTAATGAAATTTTATATTAATTTTGATTTTTAAGTTTTGATCAATATGTAGCAAAGTTTCTATTTAATGCATATAATATGACCAATGAAAATGATGAATTTTTTTCATCCTAAGAATAAAAGTACTTTCAGGTTATTCAAAGTGTCCATGGTTGGTGAGTAGTCTAACCAATTTAAAAGCTCAAAAATTTTCAATCAGATAAGTATAAATCACCAAACTGTTAATACAAACAAGATCTTCTTTAGGAGAATATTCTATTATAGCCATGTATCTGTCATGGCAGAGGAGGTTAAAAGTTCACAAAATTTCACAGCGACTATAAGGTGATCTTGAAACCATGACAACAGTGTGGCAGGGGAAGTGAAGAGTCCCCACAAACAGAATGCTATAAATCCTTTTTTGTTGACAAATAATTGTTCTGCATAGATTGAAGCAGAAACTGTAATAGAGAATAAGGTTAAATAATAACTTGGTGGTACCTGACTGGATGGAAATATAACCTCCAGTTATCTGAGGTGATTATATTGCTGAAAAAACACGCTCCCACAGAAATTTGTATATGTAGATGATAGTATAATGAACTGTACCAAGACCACCACATGCACATTAGGAATTTTGTTATATAAGTATGAGTGACTAATCACCTGTTTCTGCATCATTCTTTCTTTATCTCTTGTATAAAAATCTGTGCTTGTTTCCTAAAAGATCAGCTGTGTTACGTGCTTGGAACCCTATTCTGTGGAATTGTAATAAAATCAAGTATCTCCACTGAGTATGTTGATTGGCTCTTGCACACAGGGTAAAAGAACTCACATTTGGAACAATGTGTAGTATTTGAAATTAGTCTGCTAATCTGCAAGGTGTGTGACAATGACTCACGTTCACCCACACACTGAAAGGTAAATTCATCATCCTTCCCACCAAACTCCCCCATTTCCTACCATTCCTGTGTACCCTGCCCAATAACAAAAGTACTCATCTCCCATTTCCAAAACGTATCCCTTTCCATCCTTATTTCATCAGTCTGATTGCAAATTCTGAGTGGTCATCAACATGTATTCTTTCATAAGTTTAAGTTCCTCTCCCAGCTTTCCCACCTTTCCAGACTCTGTATTATTTTGATCCTATTTTCCCAAGGATGGAAGTATCCATACGATACAACTGCAGCAGCAACCTGTTCTCTCCAGGCCTAGTCTGCCAGAGACACATGCAGGATTTTTGAAGAAAGACTGGACAGCAGTCTGCTTCTCCCAATACAAAAGCAACATGTAAAGCTACCTTGTACAAGTACGCTAGAAGGTATAAATCGGTATATCTACTATCAGCCCTGTTCTTTTTGGCAGCTTTTATCTACAAACCTTGGGAGATAGAGAAGGAAGCCGGATCGATGGAGTAAGACCTCTTGAAGTGGAAGGGACCTGTGCCTGAGGTGCCAGCCAGGACATCTGCTTAGGCAGGAGTGAATATGTCCATTGATTCTGAGTTCTGACTTATTTTTAATTGCTCACATCTTTCTAGAATCCCAGATCATTTCATGTGATGAAAAGTTAGTCAGCTAGGTACTATAAGCATTAAATCAGAAATCAAATTTGTCACATTCTGTTCCATTTAGATGAGTAAGTAAGCATAAAGTGTGGATCACAATATAAGTGCTAAAAATATAGTAAACACTTTAAATCTCAATTCATTGGGCTGATGAATTAAGGACTCATAAGGCAGTGAGTCATTTTTTAATAACATCTATCAACAGAACATGAAAAAGCCCCTGTGGTTGTCATGGTATTTAATATAAGATGTATGGTAAGATAAATGGCTGATTTTTAGTGAATAGATCCCACTCTATAAAGGCAGATATTTAGGCTCTAAAGCCATGCAGCACACACAGTAAATTGTGTGGATCCAGGGCTTTGCTACTGGAATTATAATTAGTCTGTCTGTGACTCCATCTGTAAAACCATTCCTTCTCAGAGCATGAAGAGATTCCATTATGGCAGCAAGAAACTTTCATAAATAACAGCAAGAATGACAGCCACAATATGTAAATCTCTTTTTAACACACACACCAAAAAAAAACCCCAAAAAACCACAAAGCCAGATGCTAATCTTTAAGGAAAATCTTAAAATGTAAACAGCTTACAAGTGTAAAAAAACCCAATTAGATAGATATTTTCTTACGCAGGAAAAGGTATCAGGTTCTTCCTAGAAATCCAGTGGAAATTTGTTCCTGGCTCACAGGGAATATATGAGTTTTTGTGAGTTGTCTCTCTGACAAGCAGCAAACATGGTAACTGGGAAACTATGTTTATTTATTAGTTTTCCATTATTTCAGTTGGTACTCCTAAGAAACTTGCTTAAAACTCTTGAGTTAAAGGATGGGAAATGTTACCTGCTCACCAAATTATGCTATTTTATTATAAATATATAATAAATACTCCTTTCTATTACCTGAATTACATGTCACTTATTAAAGAAACTATTATAGCCACACAATACTTTGCAGGGTGAATGATTCTATCCTGGCAGGAAGTGGATATTCCTGAGTCTTGTTAAATGTGAGCAGACACAAGGATCTCACGAGAAGGGAGAGGATGTCACATTGCTAGTACAATGGGGCACATGGATTTCAGGCATGCTTAAGAATAAATCTGTGTCTGAACAGGTTTCATTAGAAGTGATGTAACAGGACTAAAATTAGGCCAAAGTCAAATTCCTCATGTAATTTTTGGGTGACTATAGAATGAAAAGTTGAATATTTTTGCCTATAGGGACAGTGATTCATTAGAATTATAAACAAATACTAAAAGACCAGTTCTTTAAGCCAGAAAATATAAGAATCTGTAGGAAATTTAGGTAAAAATAGAGAACTTAGAAGAGGGTCTACTCACTGAGGTGTACTAGAAATCTATTGCTGTGCTAGAAATCTATTTTAAACTCAACCTGGGTATTTAGAAATATTTCAGGGGATTCCTGTTGTGTCTCCAGAAAGTTTGTCCAGCACTCAAGCTTTGGCCCTAGGAATAGGAGGGTGCATTGGCTTGTTCTCTGCTCTGTTTGCCTGAGCAGTAATTTATTCTCTCTGTGCACTGGGATGGGACACAAAGCTGACAGACTACAAGGAGTAGGAATAAAACCAGGAACTGCAACACTGACTTGTTTAGGGATTATTACTTGTAAAGTGCCTTAGTATGAGTACTAAAATACAAAAGAGGCAGAACAAAGAAGGTTCCACTATGTCTTTATCATATTTAAATACAAGTAAAATAGTGTGATAGTAAATCTGAAGAATTTTTTGAGAATTTGTAAAACTAGAAATTATATAATTTGATCAATTATATTGATTTAAAATTAGACTTTGAAAAGACAGTACACATATTGATTTTCAAGATCTATGCTCAACAAAAAATTCAAGAAAACTGAAACAGCTCTCCTCCCACTCTGTAGTCTTTTCTCCCCAGAAATTTGGCTTTTCATTTGGATTTCTTTTTCAACCAGGCTCCCCAGGTAGCTCTCAGACATCTGGGAAAAAGAAATTATGTGGGAAGGAATGATACACCATCTGGCATCTGATTTCACTCTTTGTCTGTTTGAGACATGCACCTAAGTGTTCAGAAATACCTTCCTATGCACATATTGTATTCAATCATGTGGTAAAAGAGTAACAAATCTGCTTTGTTGCAGACTCCTTGATCAGCCTCTGTTACAGACAAGCAAAGTGTCACTCCATTACACATTTATCAAGTTCTAGTATTGCTAAAAAGGGTCAATTCACAAAAGCAAAGATTCAATGAAAACACAACTTTGGTTACATTAAGACATGTCTAGATTTTATGGTTTCCCCTAAAGTCAATCATAAATAGTCTAGTGCTGTTAGGCAGAAGTTAATGGTTCTGTTTTGTGACCATCCTAACTTATAGTTTAATCTTTCAGAAGGCAGAATAAAACCTGTGGTATAATATAGTCTTGGGGCCACAGCATAAATGTTTGATGCCAGAAATAAATTTTGACATAATAACACTGCAAGACAGTTTAAATACATAGCAAACACACACCTGTAGTTAATAGCTTACATCAATACTATTTGTTTCCTCTATTGCTTGACAAAAAATGATTAAAATTAAATACCTCTGTAGTTTTACCCTATTCTGAATAGTCCTCTATTTCCTGTGGTTGGAACACAAACTGAGGACATTAGCAAGGGCCTGTTGTAAAATTAAATTTATACTAGCATTAGGCTTTGTCTGACCAAAAGGACTGCTAGCAACTTGTGATTTAAGGAGAAGGAGACTGGAAAATAAAAGATTTATTTAGCCTGTCATTTTCTGAAAAAAATGTTGTTTCAAAGTAGTCAAACAAAATTTTATGCATCTTTAAACTATGTGAGATAAGGAATTGCTGTGCAAACAACTTTAATTTTCCATTACTTTATTACACTTTTTTTTTATTAGCAGAAAAAAAAATAAAAACATTAATAAATTAACAAATATATTTACATGTCTAAGCTAAGTTACACTCTGTTGCAGTATATAGTATCCTCACATCTGCTTTCTGTACTCTCAATTTTTTGTAAAGATTTTTGTAAAAATTTTTGGGTTCTGAGATATCAGTTATCACACATAACACAAAAAAAAGAAGCCTGATCTCTGATGGTTAGAGTGGTTGTGAATACTAAGAAACTAATATTTTATGACATATGAAAGAAGACAAATAATAATTATGATGTGTACTCTAAAAATGATGTCATAATCTCATGTCATAATGTAAAGTTTATAAGCAACATTGCGATGTTTGCCTACTCCAGCATGTGAGTTTCTTCTTTTAATTCCATGGCTCATTGTTTGCAACACAATAAACCATGGGGAAATGCATTAATACTCTATATCAGGGGAGGTTTGGGATAGAGGGGTGGGTCCAGGCTGTGTTTTGGGTTATGGAAGCAAAAAAANTTTTTTGTACTATTACATTTGTACTTTTAACATTCCTAGTAAAAGAACTGTTATTCCTATATCTTTGCCTGAAAGCCCTTAATTGTAAAATTATAATAATTTGGAGGGAAGGGGGTTTACATTCTCCATTCTAAGGAAACTCCAGCTTTCCCTAGTGGATACCTGTCTCCTAAACCAAGACACTGTGTCTTCCCACTTTTGAGCTAAATTTCACCCCACCCATGTGCCAATACTGTTTTCTCTTCTAGACTTTTCATTATTCAGGTTCTTTTTATCACAGAATCACAGAACCAGGTGAGTTGGAAGGGACCCACAAGGATCATTCAGTCTAACTTCTGACCCTGCACATAACCCTTCCCAAGAATCACAGCAGCTGCCTGAGAGTACCTATTTTTCAGTATATCTTTTACATTTCTTTCAGGAATTCTATTCTTTTGCTCTATTACAGGGTTTATTTGATGGTTTTTATTTTGTTGCCTTTATTTTTCTTCTTGTTCCTCTTTCCTTACAAGCTTTCTCAAGAGCTCTTGATATTGACCACTACACATTCCTCTATATAAAACCAGAAAGTAATGTTCAGACAGTAAAACTGGCTATCAGTCAAGTCCTCTGTTTATTTTATATAATTAAACACTTGAAGAAGGTGCCGGAATATCAGTGAGGTCTGAGCAGCCATCTGACTGCAATAGCACAAGTGTGGCACAAAACTGACTCTAGTCCTACTCATTCAAAGCTCTGTATACCTCTGAATAGAGTCCAGAAGAAATAACTTCCCCACATTTTTATGTTAGGATATGAACGGGATTTGAAAATCATTCATCATGAGTATCATTTCAACTGGGAGCTATGGTAAGCTTTCTCCTTCTTTCTTCTGGCAATTTAAAATGTGCTGTTATGGGCAAATGAAGATTTTAATACAGTATTCTTTGAAACCTAAGCAAAACAAGAAAATCTAGCATCATAAAAATCTCATTTGCTGCTAGGTTTAATCAAGTGATTATGTGTTTCATTCAGTCTCTAGAAACTTCTTTGTGTTGCTGGAGTTGCTTTGTGTTGGTTTTTTTTTTTTTTCCCGGAATTAATGCATCTAAACACAAAAAACTCCTAGCCTTTTGGCTGAGGCTGTAGTTTTATTTAGCTTTAGTTTGCACAGAAAGAAAGATTTACTAGTGTAGAAACATAAATCTAAAGAATGGAGGACATGACCTATGGGAAACCTACAGGAAGCAGAGATATGGAAGGGTTTCTAAAAGATCTATCAACAGAATGATTAGGCAGGTAGAAGGAGAGACACAGTGAGAGCAGTTCCAGAAGCAAAGACAGAAAATTATTTCAAGCAAAATAAAAGGCAGTTTAGAGGTCAAAGATGATGAAGAAATATTGTAAAAGTCTAAGGTTCTGCTAAAATGTCACTAAAGATATTAACAAAAATAATACCCTTCAATGTAAGGGATAAATTGAGCATAAATAAATGGGGAAAACCAGTCTGCATTTAATGAGCTTGAAGTAAAAGGAATGAACAAGACAGGACAACAAATGAGAATAAAATTTAAGATAAAAGTGGGATATCTTTCAAAGAGCAAGACTGCTCTTTTAAAATTGTTAAATAAAAGATACAGAAAGTAGTGAGAAATTATGTGGAAAGAAAATGCAAAGGTAAGATTGGTGTGGAACATTTTCAGAGTTGAAGAGAGGTCATAATAACAAGAGCAAAGTTGAGGGGAGAACTGCTGGAAAGTATGCAGATCAGCACGGAGAAAGGAGAACTGAATGTCAGGAAGAAAACAAAGAAGCAAAAAAAGTTGAGCAGAAAGTTGTGCTGCACTGCAATAGTATCATCTTGCAAGAAACCAGCAGGCTCTTATGCGGGGAGAGGAAAAGAGAGAGGGATGAAGGAAGAGACAGAGAGGTAGGGAGGGAAGGAGAAGTCAGAGGAGGGTTTGAAGTCTGAGTCAATGGTGGGAAAAAACAGATGGAACTAAGGAGTTTTAAAGTAGCTGGAAAATAGTTATTTAGGTAAACAGATGGTAGAACTGAACAGAAAAAGCAGATTTGAAGAGAAGAGACAGCCTTCACAAGTACTTAAGAAAATACTCCACTGTGTTGAGGAAAGTGTAAAATATGCAGATTGAACGACATGAGAAAATAGTAGTTAAATGAAGTGGTGGAGTGCCAAGGACACACTGATCAGGAACCAATGTGAGGACAATAAGAGAGATGCTAAACTCAAACGTAATCTCAAAGCTCAAGAGAGGCTGAAGACAGAGAGAGAAGGGTATTCCATGAGGGTAAAAAAAACATTCCTTAAATGAAGTAAAACTTTTCTCAGTGACAGCTATAAGACAGTGTTATGACAGTGTAATGAGACTGGGCATTTTTTGAATTTTAGAACAAGATTTTTGGTACACATCTGGAAATTTTTATCCTTTTTTAATACAATGAAGCTTCTAGAGAAATCTATTCAACTTCTACATGAAATACATGTGGATCAGGGGGTTTTATGTGTTTTATTTTTCAAAATTTCCAGAGCAATTGTATAGAACCTTAAAAAAGTGTATGACATTACTCAAAAGGTGGGTTACATCTGTATGACATTACTCAAAGGGTGGGTTTTTTTCTGGTTCTTCAAGTTCATGAAAAAGCTCAGAATATGACAAAGATGACTGTCTAGATGCTTTCATTCAACTCCTCTCTGCTGTAAGCTTTTGTGTCATCATTCTTTCTGTGCAGACGTGTAGCTGAATCCCTCAAGTTATTTTTGCCATAAACTTTCCTTTAATCTATTTAAATTTCTTGATCAATTTATTAGCTATTCCCAAAAAGGGTCCTGCCATAGCTCTCTAGTTTTCTTTATTCAAACCAGTTCTGAAAAACACCGATAATTTTCTCTCACTCTCTTTTTAAAATAAAAAGTTAAAAGTCTCACATTATTTTTTGACTCCAAGAGATATTTAGAATATCCATGGCCAAAACTTACCACCAGCTCTACTGCCATTTTTCCCCTGAGGAAATGCAAAGCTGTAACATCAGTAAATACTGCCTTTTTGCCTAACCTTTCTCCCTGACCTCATATTGACTTAACAAAATCTTTACCTCTGTAAAGGACCAAGAGTTGGTCAGGCCCATAGGAGTAGCATATGTTTTCACACTGGTAAAGATTAAAAAACAATTCCCATTGCTCTAATATATTTATTTTCATAAAGCTTTGTGGTTTCTAATAACAGATTCCCTATGCTGTAAAACTGAGCACTAAGAAAGCCACAATATGTATAAGATTTAAGTGTTTGAAAAAGCTCAAAATTAGGAAATCTGAATATTCAGACCAGAACAACTATGTTATAAATTACACATAACGTTTCATTTCAACAGTGACCTTGGTCCCAATCAAGAATTTAGGGGGGAAAAAAGCAACTCTGGAGAGTTTTTTTAAATGCATGCCTCATCAAGTTATCATAATTAAATCATCATTTTCATCAAGAAGTAAAATGTGACCAAAGTACCATGCAAAATTATTAATCAAAGCACATATAGAATTTCAATTGCAAACAGTTTAAGATGCATTTATTAAAGTCTTCCTAATAATGAAATAAAATCATGTTAATGTTTTGTTATTGGAAGAGAAGTTAGAGGTATTGTAGAAAGTTTATTATTAAAAATACGATACCTCCAATCCTGAAAGTTACTGATACGGATAATGGATTGATTTTGATAAATGTTTCTAGGATTTTTGCATCATCACTTAATAATCTGAAAAGTTTAAGCATGATCTTTATATGCCTATATACACTATAGTTAAAGTTAACTCCAAAGATATACAGAAATTCAGAGATTTAAACCCTCTCTACTTTAAATTTCTACATTCTTAAAAAGACTTGATTATTTTATAGAAATCAGAGGCATATTAATACACATAATCTATATGTGTATGCATAGAAAACCCTATTGGAAATCATTTTATTCAATTACATGAACATTTAACCTGTTATAGAAAATGAAACTATGCAACTTAGAGAATTTAAATGAGATCACTTTATGACTCATATTCTCCAACAAGGATGCAGTATGCTAAGCAAAACTTAATACCTGGTCAAAGACGTTTTGACAAGAAAAGAAATAGAAATTATAAAATTTCAAATTCATAATTCAAATTAATCTTTGGGGTTTTTTGGGTGTGTGTTTTTGTTTGGGGTTTTTTTGTTTGTTTGGGGGGGTTTTGTTTGTTTGGTTTTTTTTGGTTTTGTTTTTTGAAACTAACATCTCATTTGATTTGCCAGAACACTGTACTCTTTGGGTATCCTTCACTTTCCTTCACATCAGGTTCCATGGTTTTTATACTGATGTCATAAGTAGTGAACAACCTTCTTACTTAGAAATTATTAACTGTGTTGACTCAGCAGTCAAGACCTGACAATTAGATCTACCTTTCTAATTATAATCAATACTGTTACAAGTTCATGTATCCATATTAATTTTATGTTTCAAGGCATACAAATATTTTTATCTTGATTCCACATGATCCCTTTTTTTGGCATCCTTGGTTGTTCTTTCTTCCTGCTTACTCTCTGCTTTAGTTACAATCACCCAGGCAAACACAGAAGATTCAGTGTCTAGCCCATTCTGTCCTTTGCTGTTCTGTCCCTTTCTTTTGAGAGAGACCTCAAGCTACAGTAACACAGATTGGGCCAGTCAGAGAGAGCTCCTCACCCTGATATATCTGCTTATTTGGCCTTCTTTCTCTTTGACTTTTTTATAGAGGAAAGGTTTTCCTTCATATCAAGTGTCCTGAACCACTTTTATACTTTCTGAATGTTTTCTGATTTAATAAGCCAAACCATTGAGAAGTCTTGTTGTCTGCCTATCCATTAAGTAGATTTGTTTCTTATGAAAATACAGGGGGTAGAAATGTTTCTGATTTCTGAGTGTTCCTTCTGGCTTGGTCACATCTGGTGTTTTGCTGTTCTGATTTATGCTCAGATTCTGAACTAAGTTTTCAGTGGTGCATAAATCATATTCATCTGAAAGAAATAGGTGGGACAAAACATCCCACTCCCAGGTGCTATGGCTACATCTACACTGTAATTTTGCTGGGAGGCCATAGATGCTGCCTGAAGGTTATCAGAGCCCAACTCCATCTACATCCAATGCATTTGTGAACGACCCAGGCTTCAGCTGACTTTGTAGTAAATAGTGCCAAGGCTATCCTTTCTACTCATAACCAGCTAAAACTTCAGGGAGTTAGGTTAGAAAAGGAAGACAACAATCCCAAAGTACTTTTCTCCTCCAACACTGTAAAACATTAATTCAATAATAAAGTATAAAAATAGATGTTTACAGCTATAAGTATGCTTGGAGATATCTTCCCTAACAAAGAATACAAACTGGTTTACCTCAAATTCAGACACAACTGGACTTCTAATAAAAACAGAGCTGTGTTGGGAAATTGTTTACTTGAAGAGGATTAGTTTTATTTTGTTTGCTTTTTTCTCTTTATTTTAAATAATGCTGCCAACAAAGATAGTACAAAGAGCTTAATAAACAACAAAGACTCTTATTGGACTTGACAAAAAGATCATCTTTAAAATTGTATGCTCTGATTAAAAAAATATCAGTTTTTCCTCAGTTTAGTGGGTAGTTAAAATACAGTTTGGAGAGCTTTTGCTCCAATGCTCTTGTTCAAAACAGGGTCAGATAAAGGAGTTTTCCTGGGGTTGTGTGCCATCAAGTTTAATGTCTCTAAGGACAAAGAAACCCCAATATCATCCTGGGAAACTTTTGCCAGTGTTCAGTCACGTTCAGAGTAAAAATATTTTGCCATGTGTTCAGATGCAACCTCCTGAGTTTGTGCTCATTACCTCTCGTCTTCTACTTGGACCTCCCTGAAAAGATCCTGGCTCCATCCTCTTTGCATCCTCCCTTCAGGCATTTGCAGACATTGCCAAGTTTTTCCTCCTCAGGTGTAAGAATTGATATTTCCTTTTGTCTAGTTCCATGAAGTTCCTATCTGCCCAATTCTTCAGTTTATTCAGGTGAAAGGCAGCACAATCACATAGCTTATCAGCCACTAATCTCAGTTTTGTACCACCTGTGAACTTGATCAGTGTGCACTCAGTTCTGTTTTCCATGTCATTAATAAAGATATTAAAGAGAATTTCACCCAGTACTGATCACTGGCGTACCCCACTGGTTATGGCCTCCAAATACAGTCCAGTCATTCAACCAGTTCTAATTCCACCCTACTGTCTGCTCAGCCAGCTTGTACTTCAGTTTCTCTGTGAGAATCTATCTCACAGAAGACAGGGTTGAAAAAGTTACTGAAATCAAAGTAGACAATATTCACTACTCATCCCTCAAATACCAAGACACTAATTTCATCATGCAAGGTTATCAGCTTGGTCAAGCATTGCTTCCCCTCCTTGAACCCCTGCTGATGTCTTGTACCTCGTGGTCACTACCTTGCTTATATGCAAATTCTTGAGGTAATCCTGCTTCAGGCCTGCTTCATTGTATTTACTTTCCCTTTTTTCACATTGCTTCCGGCTCTTTGGGCATCAAAGGTGTCCTTCACTACCCCCACCGGACCTTCTGGTAACTTAATTTCCTCTGATTTTCCTAGCTTAAACCCCTCTTTACCAGGTCAGCCATCCTGCTGACAAAGATACTTTTGCCATGGTTAGTCAGGTGGATCCCATGTCTCCTTAATCAGATGGTGATCTTCAAATAGTGTTCCATGGTGAGAGAAAACAAAATCCTGTTCCCAGCACCAGCTCTGCAATGAGTTGTCAAAGCACTGCCCTCCTCCTTATACCCTTTGCCCTCACCAGCAGAACTCTGGAGAACACTGTCAGTCTTTGATAGACCCAACCATGCCTCTCAGATCTCTGTAGTCACTTTCCCTACTCACCAGAGTGCCACTAGTATTCCCACTGGTGCCACTCAGAAAACCAGGGAATTTTGGCGGGGGGGTTGTTCAGGGCTCAGCAGTCTCTCCACAATGTCCCATAACACAGCCAGTAGCAAGCAGCAAACTTCTCTACACAACAGGCCAGGCTAGCACATCCATATTATTTATCAGCACATTTCTTGAAAGAATTTCCACTCAGGCCAAGATTTCCCCCCTTAAAATGTGCAAGGGTAGTTGAGGCAGAATTGGCACTTCCCAGCAAGTAAAGACAAGGTTGTGATGCTTTTTGCCATCTGTGGGGCCAGGGAAGTTTAGCCATATCAATCCATGCTATGTCATGGTGTTCTTCCTGAGGTCAGCCTAGGAGATCTTAGTCTACTCTCTCTTCTAGAATAAAACAGGAAACTGAGGACCTGAAATGATGGATCTTGCAGAGGAAAGGATGTTTTTAGTATTATGAAAGTAGAGAAGCAGAAAATGTTAGCATCAAATAAAGACAACATTAGAGATGGAAAGAGAAATCATTTAGTATGCATTTGATTTATGAATCTTAATACAACAGGAAGAGAGAAATTTTATGTAAACCACAAGGGCTTACTTGGAATTGAATGGGTCTTATACTGAAAGAATTTGAACAGAGGATGACTCTTTGTTAGGGGACTGGTTTTTAAGCACTTTTTCAAAGTTGGACACAGTACAAGAAGGCAAACACAGAAGGATAAAGCAAAGGAGGAATACCATGAAGAGGTTGATAGAAATGAAGATAAAATTCAAGTGCACACTCAACATAGAAATGAGCTAAATAAGAGATTAAATTTGAATTTATGGAGGCTAATAAAATGGATGTAAGCTCATTAATAGAAGATTATTAAAGTCCACACAGTTCTCTGCATACAAATAAACATGTGATACAGTGAGCCTAAGTAGAAATTTTTTAGAAGATAACAAATTATATTAATATCATGGGATATAAATTGTCTTTAGCATAGATCAACAGTGTAATGATGCTTAAGCAATTAAGACAGAAATGGAGAATTAGAACTGTGATATATAGGTAGGAAGATGATTTTGCTAATATATCTCGTGCATTTTTAGAAATGATGTGGTTGAACAATCACCATGCAGGCTGTATCCAGAGAGGAAAAACATGGACTCGTTAGGTAATCACAGGCTTACAGGCCAGATTGTGGACATTTTAGGAAGAAGTGGAATTAATTACAATGTTTACCTCAGCTAGGACACAACTTGTGCTATCTTATTTTACATATACTAATATTTGTATAGGTGGTGGAGGGAATGTTATTCCAAATAAATACTTAGCTGCAGCTGGACATTTCTCCACAAAGTTTTATCCCCTGTGTCCAAAATCCCAGAGGCTGTGATTTAATCTTGCCTCTTTTTTTTTTGCCTTTTTTTTTATTCCTGTTCAGACCCATGTACTGGTATTCCTATTAGTATTACTTTTCTTACCTGTCATTTCCAGTTGAAGTTATCTCTTCTGATTCTTAAGGATAAGCAATCTTAGATATTGGTCAGGGTTATCAGTACATTTGGTTTGTTCTCCAAGTGCCCAGAGGTTGGCAAGATTCACAAAAATTTCAAAAGAAGGCTGGAATATACAGTTAATCCACTAGAATATCCTTCCCCTTGGAAAGGGTTAATAAAGAATTTAAGAAAGAATTTTACATCAGCCAGTTGGCAACAATTCAGCATCAAGTATTTAAGCCACTTGTTTTCTAAGGGGAAAAGGAGAATTCCTGGAGATCTTTTCATGTATGACCTGAGAACATGTACCTTATTTTTTTTTTTCCAATCTATTTTAACTACATTTACATGTTCTTTTTCCAATTCTCTTAATTTGATGGGCTCTTTTCAAAGCTGGTGCATATCTCCTTGACAATAATAAACAGTAGTTATTCCTTAATTTGCCTGTGATTTAAGACCTTGGATCTTTGAACATATATGTGGCTTTGCATGTCTTTTCAGAGGAATTTTCAACATCCCTCACACAATACAATGCAGTTGGTTTATAGTTTTCATAACACTGCTCGGAAACAAAAAGATGAAAATTTAAAACATGCCATAAACACAAAAATATCCTTGCTGCAACCATTACTTATTTGTACTCAATATGGCAAGGGATTGCAGACATGCAGCAGGATCCCACTGGAATTTTACATTGCTTAAATAGTGCAAGAGGGTTCTTTTCAGTTCTTTTAAGAAATAATACTTTAACACATTTTTTTAATAAGAAATTAGAATGGTTTAATTCAGCAAGTGAAGATTGGAATATGGCCACTGTGTTGGAATATGATAGGGGGAGCAAGGAACAAAGGAAGACAATAAATTCTAACTTTGAAGATTAAATCAAATTAGTCTGATATAACCATGGATGAATGCTGAAACTTGATGTATTGTTTTTGGGTTTTTTTCAAGCTGTAAGATTAAACTGAAAAATTCTGGAACATCTTTTCTTTAGATACAGAAATAGAAATAGCAGTTTTATGGTGGAGTTTAGTAAGTTTGTAAACTGTTTGGGCTGATAAGTTTCCTAGATACTGTTCTTGGGAGACAGTCTGAAATTAATTGATCTGGAGAAAAAGATTTGGGGCACATGAATAGGAGCCAGGTTATATCATTTGGTCTCAGAAGCAAATGATAGTCTCTGGCCTGTTACATTAGTAATCTAGTTTGCAAGTCTTCATTCCTTTCTATTGACTTTCCTGTTCCTGGATGCATTTTATTCTGGAGTTCCATATTTTCCTTTCTTTCATAAGCACAAACATCATTATTATCATCACAAACATTGTCTCCTCACAAACATCCTTATACCACCTTTGTCTTTATTTTTCAAGTTCCCCACTCCTACCATTTAATTTTCCTGGTCTGGAGGCTCTGTGTGACATGACTTGTCCATGAGAGAAGGTCTGTGTATGCCCATTCTTTTTTCTTCCCTAGACTTGTGTTTAGAGGTGATTAGGGAAATGTTTTGAATCAAAAATATGACACCTCTACAGAATAAGTAGAAGCAAACTTGCATTATATCCTCCCCTCTGGGGTCAGGCAAAACATCCTTGATCCTGAATTAGACATTTGTTTTTGCGAGCATGCAAACTTTAATTCCTAGAGTTTAATGCATTATTTTAAATTAAGGTAAGGAAAGAGGATTAAGCAGATGTCAATGCCCCTGTGCATGAGTTAAGAGAAAACACAAAATGTAGCATTCCAAAATCATAATCACCTGTTCATCAGTATTTAAGGAGATATTTCTGTCTTATTTCAGGAATGACAGGGGAAAAGATATTATCCCGTGGAATGATTTCAAAGAAACAAATAAAGAGAACACATAACCAAATGTTAGGTAGGGACAGATAAGAAACAAAATTTTTTGAGTGCACTTCCACTTTTATGATGGGAAGATAGCTTCCCTGACTCAACTTTTTGCTGAGGAAAAGTACTACTACTTCCACAGTATACTTCCAGTGGAAGACATAAACATACAAAATGGTTGACATCAACTTATAAAATACTTTTAGCATATTATGTGATATTGGAGATTTATATCCTTCAGTAAAAGTGTTCTGTCAGTCTGTGCATTCCAGTGGGAACTTGGCTAACTCATTGGTTATTTTAATATATAGATCTCATAAATCAAAGATTCAGGTTGAATCAAAGAGAGTGAAAATCTCAAAGAATAGAACAGAGGGGACATTTAAAAATCCAAGTTACTTCTTTTTTGAAATACGGCTGTTATTTATGGGCAGAATTAAAATGAAATTTTAAACAGGGTATCAATGGCATAATTTAATTTCGGCTCAGTAAATTTACTTATATGGTAAAATGGTATCTAGAACTGAAGAGAAGCAATCTTGCCAAGATCTATTCAGACAATCAAAAAATGGTGAGGAAAGCTTTAGGCATTGGAGAGAAACTCAAATAAATTAGAAACCAAATTAAACATAAATATAAATAGAAATCATAGAAACAGAAACAAAAATAGGAATATTACAAAGAATCTTGAGTAAACCCAAAATACACCCCATTTCTCAAGGGAATAATATATTCTGTAAAGAAAATTGAAATGCTGTTTACAGTAAAACAAACACATACAAACAAGCAAACACCAGAAACACGGTCTAAACTAGCTGCTAAACAAGCCTGTGTAAGTGGCTGAACATCTTCTGCTTTCAAGAAATTCAATGCAGAAAGAAAATATTTAATCTACTTGTTTATCCCAGACCTTTAATTTTCATAGTGATTAAATTAAATTTAGTTTACTAAGGCAAATTTTTTCTATCACTGGGAACTCATGCAACGCAGTGAGATCAAGCTAGTATTTATGGGGAGAACATTTTCATGAGAAACAAACAAAAAAATCAAAAGCCCTCCACAAACATGCATGTAGTTTACTCCTATCCAGCCTCCCTGAACTTCCTTCTCAGCCCCAGGTCCATTGACTGCTCAGGCTAGAGCCAAGGAAGACCCATCATCTCCACGGTGTCAGACTGAAATAGTTCACGCCTCAGACATTGATATAAAAGAATTTTGCCTATTACAACAAAAACTGTATAAAGAAGCTGTAACCAAAGAAGCCTCCCTGAAGATACCTGACTGGAACTTTGGACTGTACGTTAAACCATCTAGAGAAGATGCTGTTGTCCAATCATTCCAGCCTAGGGAAAAACAAACAAGGCTGAGGCAGAGGAATGCATCCACAAGTGGTTTGTTGTGAAAGCCAAATGCAGCAGAGATTCTTCCCTGGCTAACTTTGGGGTGGGGGAGACCACAGCTCACAGAGACCAGGTTTGGTACCCCCAAAACGAGGTAGGGGACGAGGTTTCAGGTGTAAACTCTGGTTAGAGGCAGTGAACACCCATCCTCCCTTACACAAACTGGCCCAGCTGTGGAACTCCCAACCCCACAGGTCACATCCATGGGACATTCATGTGAGAGGCAGCTGAGAGGATGTCACAATCCAGCAAAGACCCTCAGAAGTGCCTCCTCCAGAGTCATTCCTTATGCCTTGCACCACAGGACTGTTCGTGGTGCAAGAAATCCAGAGTCTGTTGTAAGAGACAATGGCAAACTGCAAACACCCAGGGATGTGCCTGGGTTTTCCTACCCAGCCTGGCCATAGAACCCATTGGATTCTGTGCTCTTTGGGGGGCGGACCTTCACCACCAAGATCAGCTGGAGAGCATCAACAGAACATTGCTGGGATCCATGGGGTGGTGATATTTTCCTTATTCTGTCCCTGTCACTCTTTCTGTCCTCTGCCTATTCTCTATTACTTTCTCTCTGTCTCTCACCCATATTTACTATCAAATAAAACTCAGACTGTTGTCATGGTGTCATTTTCACCTTAATTCAGGCAGAGGCATTTCTAAGAACTTCAGTAACTGGATCTTGAAACGTGGTCTGGGGAAGATCCATTTCCCCAGGGCCTTTGACAACAACTGGGCACAGTGCAGAAGGCAGATGGCCCCACCTCTGGCATTTTACTCAACACCTCTAGCCTGAAAGTCTGCAAAACATTCAGACCTGAAGTTAAGAATATATATTAAGGTATATTAAGGCACAGCTAGAGGTGGGTGTCTACTGATGTTAGTGAAGTGGCTCATAATCTCCCTATTAAGGAAAGAAAAACTAGAATGCTTTGCTGCTAAATAAATGCTGAAGACAAAAACAATCACCAGAGCTATGCAGATTATCCTCCTGTATGTGCACTGATCACTGCAAGGAGCTGAATGATAAATACTTTTGAGTATTAGCCCAAAGGACGAGGAAGATGAAAATCAAACCTTTTAGAAGTTAGAATTTTGATTTTCATAATTCCCAATTATTTTGTAATACCTCACAGCAGTAAGAATCCAGATTCAAGTAAGGAAAACAGCAGCTAGATATTGGTTTTTCAGTTGTGACACTTTGTTTCATATTTTCAGTAAAAGTGTGGTTAACAGGAAGAAATTTCATAAGTATTTTTTCTGAATAATGATTTTTCACTTTACAGTCAGCTACATGTAAAATAAAGACTAAAGAAAAATAAAGTTGATGGAGAGAGAACAAGCCTTGTGATCCCTGAAAAACTCACCTCATTATATCTCTAAGAGACTATCACCATTATATTAATAATCATCATCTTCAGGATGGAATAGATTTTTTATCTAAGAGACTGAGCAAGCTTTCAAACTGAATTTCTCCTTTTCCTCCACTTGCTACACTTTTTTTCATGCTCTGAGAAGTCCTGGAGCATATAAACTCAATTACTTTTGGATGAAACTAAGCTTCCTGAGTGCACATAACATTTTCCAGTCGCTAATGTGCTTGCAGTCCACAGGAGCACTCTCGAGCTGCTCCAGAAGAGAACCCTCAGAAGAGCAGTGTGGATGTCAGGTTCTCAGCACCAGTCATGTGATTGTACCTGTCCTCTGATCATACAACATGCTTACAGAGAGCATTCCTCAAATCAGTGCTAAGGATTTAAACACTAATCTTCTCAGTCAATAGCTGGTAGCTGCCTCAGAACCTCTGAGTGTGCTGGAATGTTCTGATGTAAAAGATTGAGAAACAGAGGAACATCAACATCTAGTATGAGTACAAAACTTTAAACACAACCCAGCTGCATTCCTTGCAAACAGTACACTGCTCCATGTTATGTTTTTAATTTTGCTTTTATTCAGTCTTCAACACTTTGGCTATAATTATGGGAAACATAAGATATAATTCTCATAAATAACAGCTTAGACTATTAATTTCAGTTTAATGAGACTATACTGTTACTAAAAACATGGGTATGCTCTTGGATTTGGATCTATTTTTAATTTTAGTCCAATAGCTTTTAAATCAGGTCAGTGACCAGTACATTTGCACATCCTCAATGAAAGCAAATTTACCCACATTATGCTTTGTGGAGCATTTCAATGTAGCAGCAAGCTCTAAGATGGTATTATAAAACCTTCCAGATAAGGGCATATAATTTTATCTGAATAGCAATGCTAGTTAAGTATACCATGTCAGTACAGCTCTTCTCACTCCTGTCCTTTACCATTCAGCAGCAAAAATTCCTGCCTGGCAGTTACAATGGTTGTCTACTGAGATCTCAAGGGTTAAGCAGGTTAAGAAGTGGGGCCAATTTTAAAAATAAGTCTTGAAAAAGATGCAACAATATCTGACTTCAGGATTTTTGCAGCATTTGCTACATCTGATTATTTTCAGTTCCTAGCATTAGCAATGATGCAAGTCACTATTTATCTGAAATAAATTTCTTTTTAAATGCTTGGCCTTCTATTTATTTGTAATTTTTGTGGGTTTTTTGGCTATGACACATGGTATTAGATTTAATTGCCAGATTTTTTAAGTTAGAGATTTTTTTTTATTTGTGGAGTTTTAAAAATTATTATTAATATTATTATTATTATTTTATTCTACTTGTTATAAGGCCAGCTAGAAACTTTTATATTAATTTATAATCTATGTAATATCCTAAAGGAGAAAAACTTTGAAAGGCACATTTAAATAACCTTTACAATTAATTCACATAAATATAAACAACCTAAAATGCTTGTCAAAAAACATAAAATTTTTATGTTAATATGAAAGAAGTCTTTGATTCCATATTAACAAAGATATAAAAGTGATGCAATGAGGTATGATTCTCTGCTACAATGATCAAATTGGAATTGAGCTGAAGGAAATTTAAAAAATTATTCAGATGAAGAGATATCTGATCTGGAAAGAAAGCTCCAAACAGCTATAAATTGATACTATAATTCAATAGTAAGTATAAACATGTCCTTTCAGGCGAATGGCGGGAGCTAAAAAAGAAAAATCCTAGTGCTTAAATTTAAATATTGAACAAGAATATAATTTCCAGTATCTTAAGCATCAGACATTGAATAATAGCATGCCAGTTATCTGCTACAGAAGAATTTTTTGATAAATATGAATCATAAGACATAAAATATTTTACATCTCTTTTCATTTTATTTCAAATAAAATAAATATTGCTGACACTGAGGGTATTTCTTTTTTCACTATAACACAATTAGATGTCACATTATTACCATATGTTGTAACATTAATCTAAGACATGTAAGTTGTGTCCAATACTGTGGACTCAAAACCCAAGTAGTTCTCTGACTCAGTGATCCACAGATCTCTGCTTCTCAAAGGTGGGCAGGATGTGTGCTGTGTGCCTGTTACCTTGTTTGCCAACCTCCCAGTGGGTGGAGGGGGTCTCCTGCTGTAAACCTTCATCCCCACATGTGTAGGGATGCTGGTTTTGATGGTGTGGCTCCATGTAGGCAATTAATAAACCCAAATAAAAGAACATATAATAAAATTATTCTTTTCTTTTGAGAGAACCAAGCTATTATACATTTTTCTAAGTTTCCAGGCCCTAGTCAAGAGAAAGCAATCTATAAGGGACCACAAGGACTGCATGATGAAGAAATTATTTGAAAATCATCTTTTTCCTACCACATATTAAAAGACCTTCTTGTTAAGGAAAAAAAAAGATGCTCTGGTCATTCATATAGGTGAAAAAAGTACACTCAGAGCACTAGTATAATCTGTTGCCCCAATGTGTTCAAGCTTTTCTCTTCAAGGCCAGGTTGGATGGGGTTTTTGAGTGACCTGGTCCAGTGGAAGGTGTCCCTGTCCATTGCAGGGGGCTTGAAACTGGATTATTCTTAAGGTCCTTTCTGACTCAACCCATTCCGTGGTTCTGTTATCCAGAAACATCTTGCCCGATGCCTGAGTTAAAACACAGGCGAAATAATATTTATCAATAAAATATTAGAGCAATAGCCACACTATAATAGCATTTCTTTTCCTTCTAAACTTCCTAAAATTCTGGGAAAAGGAAAAAATGCACATATATACAATAATCTGACAGTTAAAATGGCTGTTTTAATATGCAAAGTAATTTTTACTTGAAAATGGTCTTTATCTTTTCCTAATAGGAACCTTTTTAGGGAAAATGGATACAATTATAAAAAAATAATATTATATTTTCTCACATATATTAATGTATTTGCTATCACAATAATATTGTCAGGGCATAAGGGAATGATCCGGTTACAAAAGAATATTAAAATTTGAAAATAGGTTCATTAAGGATTTTAAAAGAAAGGAAACCTAATCAACATTCAACTTTTATGTTCTAATTACATGATGATTGATCAGTAATTGCCATTGTCTCCTGTCACATGCATTAATAAAAATCTTTCTCAAGTGCACAATAAAGTGCCACAAAATTAACTGAATTGCACAGCAAGCAATTTTTGGCTTAAACACTTTTAGTTGTCTTGGTTGCATTGTTTAGAGTCTGGTTTTGTTGTGCATTTTTTGATTATAGTGATGGGGGACATTAGAGATTCTTTCCAAAATTAAAAAAAAAAATAAATAAAAAGAAAGGGGAAAAAAAAGAAATCTAGCTGATTTGCATATTTAATTTAATGACCTTTAGCTAGTTTCTAGACTACTGAAGTAGCTTCAGAATAATCTCCAGCAGAATCCTGCCAGTGGGGCCATGGAGTGCAATCCATACACTGACTTGGGGGAAATTTCCACTTCTCTCAGACATGTCTGACAGGGAGCTTAGACTGAAATGCCATTGAATTATTAATGTTACAATTTATCAAACCTGCAGATGATTCATTTTTTTCTCTTCTCCCCTTATTGAACAAGTGATTCAGATATTTTTGATGAAATGGTCATATGCTACTTCATCATACAGAACATTCCAGGTCAGTCTGTAATTTATGTGTTTTGCCCAAAGAAGAAGAAAATCAAAAACTCCAAACTATTTTCAGAGAGTGACAAATGTCAGCATTCAGCACCTTGCTATCAATTTTAATTCCTGTATGATGCAAACACATACGTTAATTTCCTGTCATTACAGTAATTTCAGTAAACATAATTAAAATAAATATGTATCTGCAGTTAATTCACAGTTGTACCTTGAACTATTGCTGCTATTTCTGATTCTAAATGTGTGTACTTAGCTGTAAACAGAATGTAGAAATTGCACGGCTCGTTTTTACTGTCCTGAAATACCAAACAGTTCTTACAGTTTGGGACTGGAACTGAGTAGTCTCCTGTATTTAATGGAAAGATGAAGCGAGGAGAAGGATTTCAGAAGCAAGGAATTCTCATACAAAAGCAGATGGTTTACATTCTTGGTGTCTGCAGAGATTATCTTTACAAAACATATTATCCTTAGTAAAGGTTAAACTGAAATTCAGGAATTGGCTGCTAGCAGCTATAACGGTATACCAAAATTAGAAAGCAGAACTTTTAACAAGTAAATATAACTTTGAGAAAAGCAGCAAATTAAAATTTTATTTTGGAAAAAAAAATAGGGTTCCTATTTTTTTGTGTGTTTTACTTAAGGACAAAAGCTTAAGGACAAATTTCCCATAAAGTTAGTAAAATTTTACAAAACAACATGAAACAGTTTTTCTAGCAGACCACAATAGATTCTTTTTCTTATAATCAGTTCAGATGCATTTTTTTCATTTATTTTGTTGGAGGAATGAGAAGAGTAGGCTTAAAAAAAAAAAAAAAAAAAAACCAACAAAAAAAAAACCTTCATGGTTGAGATTCTGAGATTTGGCCTTAGTTGAGAAAAGGCTGTGACACAGTGAGAAGATGTAGACTCTTGCTGGCAAACTCTGCAGCTTTACAGAAGTGTTTATCAGCCTTGTAGGGTGCACTTGGACTCATAAGAACAGTTTTGGCTGTGCTTCAGGACTTAAATTCCTGACTGCCATGGTTCTTACCTGTTCTCAAGATCAGCACAATAGTGTTTATGCTCCAGAAGAGCCAAATTCAGCAATACTCAGCTTTAAACTGCTCTCCCAGCACAACCTAAAGCAGGAAAAGTCATTAAAACCGAAGCATATTCTGTGTCTGTAGATCACACACCAGCATTTGCTTGCATTCATATAATAAGATGACTAGCTGTCTCATTTACCTGGAACATCAAGTTACAACCAAAAGCACCTGAGGTCTTGCCAAAAAGAAAGGCAAACAGCTGGAAAAAAAAAAAATTAAAAGCTCCTTAAAGTTCAGAGGATTCCCAATAATATCACTGAGGGAAGTCTCACCCTCGTTGTCAGGAGTGGAAAGGGCTCCAGGCACATTGCACCCCAGCTAAACATCCAGAAAGCCTACTTGATGCTGCAGATTAAACATTTGCTTCTAATTTTATGAACAAAAGAAACTTTTCTAGCCTTGCAAGTGTTTGATACCACAGGCAGAAAAGTATGTAGCTAGACAGTACCATATACATCCTAGAGTCCAATTTGACACACATCACACATGATATCTGACACCTCTTATGCACATTCCTTTTCCCTCTACACCACAGACGAGTTGCCATGTGCTCTGCCTTTTGGTTTTCCTCACGGTACATTCAGAGTCCACAAATCCAAATCAGAGACTCTGTTTTCAGACCTCCCCCAGCCTTGACAAGTAATGCTGGTTATATGGAGAAAGGAGAGACTGTAAGTTCTAAGGGATGTGCTTTTGTCTTAACAGCATTTAGAGGAACACAGGGCAGGATCATCTCTTACTCTCAAGAGAAAAAATTACCAAGGGTATACCTCAGTTCTGAATATTTGTCATTTTCCAGTTTCCTGCAGTTTACAGAATCATAGAATGGTTTGGGTTGGAAGGTACCTTAAAGATCATCTTGTTATAATCACCCCACGATAGATGGGAACCTTCCATGACACCAGGCTACTCAGAGCCTTATCCAGCCTAGTTTTAACATGTCCAGGGATGAGAGTTCCCACCTGTGTGGGAAACCTTTTCCAGTTCTTAACAACCAGCAAAGTAAAGCATTTCTTCCTAGTTTCTAATCTCAATTTACCCTCCTTCAGTTTAAAGCTATTCCCCATTGTCCTGTCACTACATGCCCTTGTGAAAAATTCCTCTCCAGATCTCTTGTAGACCCCTTTAGGTACTGGCAGGTGCTCTAATGTCTGCACAGAGCCTCCTCTTCGCCAGGCTGAACAGCTCTATCTCCTCAGCCTGTTTTATTAGGAGAGGTGCTCCAGCCCTCTGATCAATTTCATAGCTCTCCTTTGGATTTGTTCCATCAGATTCATGTGGTTCTTGTGTAGTTATCAGGGGGTTTTATATATAGGTATACATTGTTTATAGGTTGTGAGTTTTATTTTGTCATTCACTGCAACACCAGTATTCTTTCGCGTGTTAGAAACCCTGCACTTAGTAAGCAGCTGGTGTAAGAAGAGTTGTTTAGGAAGATTTTACTCACCAGCCCTTTAATTCTTTTTCACAGATTATGAACCCAGAGGATACTGACTGATCTAAATCCTATTCTCTGGGGGATGGAGGGAAAAATCAGCAGTGTTAAACTACACTTTTGAGATTCAATATTGTAGAAACATGAGTAATTTATTACCTTTCCTTCATAGAAAATTTATTTATTACCTTTCCTTCATACAATATATTTTTCATCATTTTTATACCATCTCAGAATTCTAGAATCATCTTTACTGAATGCATCTTAGGAGTGCCTTTGACATTATTACTACTTCTTTATCTTTCCTGGAAAAAAGCATCACAATGACAATGTCCACAGTCACATCTATTTTTTTCATAATTAGACCCTGTTGATGGCTTCTAGTCATTCTACTAGCAATTAAACCACCTTCTTCTGTTTGCAGTGTCTTAAAACAGATATGAGCCTCTATTGCTTAGGACCCATCTGGGCTAAAATTAGTTTAAATGTTAGCAAGATTCAATCTCTTTCATAATTTCACCTATTACTGAAACTGCATTATGTAGCAGCCTCATTACCTAAGGCTACATGGGTTTATATTATAAAATTATTTGTGTATACTTACACTCAAATTTTCCAAATTTTAAACTTTCATAGAGTAATTTTTCTGACTCTGCTTTCTGCCCAAGGCATTTTTGTGTCATGGGTGAAAACACTTCAACAAATTTTAAGTACAGTGAGCAAAACAAATACTCTGTCACCATTATTTAAACATTTTAGAATAAATTTAATACCTGTGGTTTGCAATAAACCCTTGATATTTGACAAGAAAAGTCTCAAAACAATAAAGGAAAGCCCACATCTATGTGTAAACTAAGCAAAATTATTTTTAAATCCAGATATTCCCAAGTTTTCTTGGTACCAGATGTGCATCTATAACAAAGGAACTGATAAGGAGGAAGCTGTTAAAAATTCTCAGTGATTATGTTTATAGGATAAAACAGGAATTAATTTCATTCATCTGATTTGAGCAACCAAAAGACCAACAGAGAGATAATGAAGGGCTTTGCCTCGTTTCTAGAGGAAGGCAGTATAAAGACTAGAAGTCAGATTTACTTGGGGGAGTCTGGTTTTGTGTTTGGAGCTGCCAAATACCTAGTGATTGTCTCTTTGGCTTCTCTTTCACTGCACAAGGATTTATCTTGGAAGAAGAATATTAGAGCCCCAGGCTGTAAGTAGTCTTTGTAGACAGCAGGGCTTGACCCAGAGAATATTTAAAACCACGACTTCACTGGTACACATGTGCCAAGCAACAGTCTTCAGAATGACTTGCCTAGGCCACTTTCATATATTCTATTAAATTATCCTCTAATATATAAGATAGCTGAGTTCAAGTTGTCTAGTGGAAGTGGTCCATGGCCCACACTAACCCTGAACCATGCCAAGAAATCTTTTGAGAAAGTGTGAGATAAAAAAGCATGTCATGAGCTGCTCTGGCAACTCACAAGGTGAAGTTCCAGCATGCAGAACTGTTCCCTGTTTACTAGCAAAGTAGCAAAAAGGTGCAGTTAAACTGTACAACTTTTATGCCTTTCAGCAGTACTCCTGTTTGTTTACTCATGTTACACAGTGTTAGTATAAAATCCAGGAATAATGTTGTAAGCACAGAAAAGAATACACATCATCCATCTAACAGGAATGTTCTTCTTTAAAAAGTCATGCTTATTCTTATATGATTTTATTATCTGGCAAATCTTGTTACCACACTTGCATAGCATTGCAGAAAGTGCAACTCAGTGGAAAGACAGCAGTGTTTTTCTACCTAGAAAAGACCATTTTCTCATGGTTCAAACAGCGTCACGTAGAGCATGGGCAGGAACACAGAAGCTGAGAAGGGAATTATATTGATTTGGAAGAACTTCAAAAGAAACTGGTAACCACAGATAGATTGTGTGAGGTACTATTGGTGTGAGTTGAAATACACTCTGAAAATTCAGCCTGAACCATGTTTGTGTTGGAAAGGACCAAAAAAATCATGTAGCTCCAACCTCCCTACCACAGGCAGGATTGCTCATAACAGATTGCTCATAACCTCTCCAAGGTGACTTTGAACACTTCCAGGGACCAGGCATGCACAGCTTCTCTGGGCAACCTGTGCAAGTGCCTCATCACTCCCACAGTAAAGAATTTCTTCCATATAGCTAACCTAAGCCTACCTTCTTTCAGTTTAAAGCCATTCCCCCTTGTCCTGTCACTATATGTGTTTGTAAAACGTCCCTCTCCAGCTCTCTTGTAAGTCCCTTAAGATACCAGGGATAGTGACCAGGCACTAAAGGCTTCTCTAAGGTCTCCCTGGAACCTTCTCTTCCCCAGGTTAAGCAGCCCCAGCTCCCTCAGCCTATCCTTATAGGAGAGGTTCTCCAGACCTCTGATCATCTTTGTAGCCTCCTCTGGACCTGCTTTAACAGGTCCATGCTGTACTTGTGCTGTAGGCTCCTTCTCCACAGAGGTTCAGGTGGGGTGTCATGAGAGCAGAGTGGAAGGGCAGCATCAAATTCCGCTTGTTTTATCTTTTTCCTGATATATTCTTTCATCACACTTCGATAACATAACCTTTCACTAGAGAAGGAAAGGAATTGATTCTTTTTTTTCTGACATTCAATTACCAGCCTTATAGAAAAACTCACATGCTTTAAAACTTCCCTCCCCACAGAGGTCATCTGTAGGCATGGAGAAAGATAGGAAACAAAATAATATGCTCCACTTACATATTCTATTTTATGTGTAGCTTTATAATGTGCAAATTATTCAAGAGAAATAGTTTCTTGGATCAAACTGAGCTGAAAAAAACATTAGTGATTGCCTAAAGCAACATAAATAAAAGAACATAGTTATGGTTTTTATTCAGTGTTTGACTTTTGTTTCTGTTTTCCTTTGCTGAACCACCCTTCTCAACAAAGACAGACCCTGGGTGTTTGCAAGTCTTACATAATTTCACTTGGGGACTGTAAGCTTTAGTTCTCCAAAATCTATGCCAAATGCAGTCAGAAATACGAAGAGAAGATCAAGTACCAAGTAGAACTGGAATGTTTCCAATTTTTAATTTTGCTGGAAAGGAAATACAAACTTCAATATATAGACATACATTCTATACCCTTGTAAATAAGTCTTCAAGACAACCCATACAAGACTGCAATAAGGAAGAAGTGAAATTAGGAGATTCAGATGCAAGTGTAGTACTAATGAGAAGAGAGCAAGCTTTTAAGACAAGGGACTTCTAAGCTGAGGTTTTTACAAAACCTGTACACATGCATCACCTGTAGCACTCATGAAACTGAGGGATTTATAAATAATTTACAGGTCACATGTCTGAAAATATGGTAGTGATTATCTGTCACAACTTGCCAAGCAACAAACAGACTATCTTATCAACTTTGATTTCCATTTTCATCAGTGTAACCTTGAGCATGCCCTAGACCCGTATAAACAGAAATTCTGTTAAGTACTATAATTCTTATTTAAATGAAGTGAAAAAGTAATAATTCCACATATTGCAAAGCAGTTAGTGATCTCGTCCCCTTGTGTTGTATGCATATTTGTTTATCAGCATGAAGCAGCTTCTTATCTCTTTTCAAAGCCCAAGGCAAACAAAGTAAACATTTAATTAGAAACATCAGTTCCTAAACTTATTGGCGTTTTTGACTTACAGTGAACTCCCAGCTCATTGAAAAACACCCAAACAATACAACTTTCTCTTCACTTGTATCTACTGGTATGGGAGAAGTCATTATTAATATCACTGATGCCTGTTCTTATAAAAACTCCTTTATTCCAATTTGAGGAAACATTAAGCAGACATGGATTGATGGTTTAAACAGATAAACTAGGCACTAGTTTTTAATCCCCTGAATACACATGCAAATAGATGATGATGACGATGGATGATGATGATGGAAATTTTGCCTACATAAACATTGCCCTCTAATGGGAGAGGAGGAATAAGAGCTATTCAGAATTTATATTTGGATCCCATGGCTCATAACCATTTTAAAGGAATGGGTCTTATTGTGCTTTTATGTAGTGCTTTGATTAACCTTCCATTGCTTCATGGAGTTTGAGGCTTCAGGGATTTTCATCCAGACTGATTTCCTGGATAACACAGACCATTTATTTTCACCCAGCAACCCTTTTATTAGTACCAAAAAAAAAAAAAATCCCCATGTTTTATGTTAAAGCACTTCACTTCATAGAGGCTGAGACTGTTGCATAACACTGCAATGAAGCAGGGAAGCTCAGTATCACTTCAGGGCCTCAGAGTAGCAGAGAACAAAATAGAGGATATACACTTCAATTATCCTGCAGGATACTCTCTGCTTCAGGTTGCCAAGGAGGAAAAAGAGAAGGAACTCTGCAGCTCTGTGAATATGAATGGCAAAAATATTTCTTTCCACTTTTAGCCCTGAGAGTTGCTCAGACTGTATTTTTCTTAACACAAATGATTGTTTTATCCCCCAGACAGGTGACATGGCTGGCCTCAGGGCACTGCCTTATACTGGCTTGGTCACCTCTGAGGTAAGACTGAGCAAAACAAAATAAAAAATGAAGTCAAAAACCCCCACAAACAGCAACCAAAACGCCACCCAAACAACTAAAACACCACACAAAAGCAAACACAAAAAATCCCCAATCTCAACACGCCAAAAAAAAAAGAAAAAAACACATTAAAAAAAAAAAAAAGGAAAATTAGAGCACACAAAACACAAACAAATAAACAAAAAGCTTCTTGATTGTGCCTAGAGGAAAACTTTCCTGCAAATCCTGGAGAAAATATTAAAAATTATGTTTTCTAATACCATGTGTCCTAATGGTGATTTGACCTTCTTTGGGCAATATGAGTGCTCTCAAATGGTGAAGTAAAGCTCTTTCTTTTTTTTTTCCTTTTTTTATTCTCCAAAGTCATTTATATTTCTCTGAACTATGGTGAGTCCAGCACCTCCCCAATGTTTAATTACCTGCACAGCAAGTAAAATTCATCTTACCTTAAGGCTGACTTTTTCTAACATTAATCACCAGTCACTGAATCCTGTTTTGACTTTTTCTAGGAATGTTAGAAAGTTTCAACCCATCAGATTCACTTATGTGTGAAATGATCTTTCAGGCTGCTTTTCAACAAGCTCAGAGGGTTGAGCGCTGTAAGTCTCACATTGTTTTGCAATTCATAGATCACTTTGAGTGCCTTCCTTCAAGCTGTCTCAATACATCCCCCTTAAATTACAGAAGCAGATGCAATGGATTATCATTTCAGCCTTTACAAAGGTGCAGCTAGAGGCAAGCTCATGACCCTATTTCTACTCTTTACCTATACAAGGATCATATTACCTCTCCTTGCCCCCAACATTACACTGTGGAAGACACAAGGAGCTGGCTACTCTGGGTATCTTAAAACCTTATTTTCCAAGATTTACATTCTCCCCCTGCAGACTGTCTTCATTTCTTACCTAGACTAACTTATTTTTCAGCATTTAAGTGCCTTTTTGGGGCATCTGAACACTTAGCCTGGTATTTCTATTTCTGCATGAGAATATGCAGTCCTCATTGTTTATTTTTCCATCAATAGTCATATCATTGAGTGGAGTTGTCTGGTAAACT
This sequence comes from Hylia prasina, assembly GCA_013397195.1. Classification (NCBI taxonomy): domain Eukaryota; kingdom Metazoa; phylum Chordata; class Aves; order Passeriformes; family Sylviidae; genus Hylia; species Hylia prasina. The sequence continues at coordinate 159,426 of VYXD01002148.1, read as the reverse complement.
GCTTCATGATCATAAAGAAGATGTTATATAAATGAATACTAAAACGGTAGTCCAAGGGTAGACTTCTGTTATTTGCCACAAATAAAAAGTAATTTTAGAGATTTGCAGTAGACAGGACTTTAATTAATCTGACAGAACCTGTTATTTCTAAGGTCAAAATTTTTAATTATTTTGACATTAGATACCACATTATACCACACAATACAAATAATCAATATAAAAGAGCATAATGCATACAAAAGCAGTTGTAGGGTTATAATATTTTTAAGGGCTAAACTTCTTCACTAAGTTCTAAATCTCAATGAAACAGGAAATCAAGAAGAGACAGAAAGTATGAATGAAATATTGAGATGTTATCTAACTGGGCAGGGGTGGGAAATGAACAAAAAAGGTATGGACATGATAGGCTAAGTACACCTCAGAGTCATGAAGGTGATTAAATGATTGAAGCATCTGACATATAAGGAGCATCTGACATATAAGGGAGAGGCTTAGAGATCTGGGAATATCAAGAGAGGATTCAGGAGGGGTCTTATCATTGTGCATAAATACCTGATGAGAAGGATCAAAGACTCTTCTCAATAATTTCCACTGCCAGAAAGAGAGGAAATGGGCACAAACTGAAACACCTGAGATTATACCCGGGCACAGCAAAACTCCTTTTTGTTGCAAGGATGGTCAAACAGAACATACTGCCCAAGGAATTTGCAGAGTCTTGATTCTTAAACCCATCAGGACACAGTTCTGGATAACCTGCTTTGGGCCTGCTTGAGCCTGGAGTGGATTATCTCCAGCAGACCTTTCCAACCTCATATGTTCTGTGCTTCTGTGCTTCCATAAATATGCCATATCATTTTAGCAGTCTTTAGTCTATCAGTCTCTAATGTTTTCTTGAATATTTCTCTTTTTAGCCAATAAGAGACAGAGGATGCCTGCTGCAATAACAAGGGGAAGAAGAGGAGGAGTCTTTTGAATCTGGGGAAGAAGGAATTGTATGTTTTCCCTCACTGCTTTAATGTTAATTTCTTGGTCTCATTGTTAATTTCCAATACTCAAATTAATAATTAAAAATTAATAATTAAATAATTAATATTAATATAATATAAATTGGCAAGAAATTAAATTAGTTTTCCCAAGTTGAGGTGGTTTTTGTTTTGGTTTTGGTTTTGTTTTTGTTTTTGTTTTTCCCACAAAGGTAACTGGTAAATTATGTCCCTGTCATTATCTCAGCTCATGGATTTCTTCACCCTTCTTTTACCCATTTGCTCCATCGAGGGGATGGAGGGAGGAAGGGAGGGAGGAAGTGGCCACACAGGGCTTGGGCTGCCAGTGGAGGCCAGTCTGCCACAGACCACAGGCTTCTGATACGGATCTAGATCCTTGAAACCTCAGATCTCCCAAGTGTGCAACAGGGACACTTGATCAGGGATTTGACTTTGTGTTCACTACAGGTTGTTGGAAAAAGTATCAGTAACACTGTTGAGAGATGCTCTTATTTTATGCAGTGCTATTTTTAGTTTCTTTCTCAGTATAGAAAATATTTTCTAAAGAGTGCATAAAAATTCCAGTTGATGTTGCCTTTTGACAGCATAGTGCATATTTGCACACAAGCAACTGGAAAAGACCTGGCACGGTAGATGTCTAGCTTATCCTGATGAACAGAAGCAGTAGAGAAAGGTTCAGTGAAGCTTTTCTAATTATACCTTAATTTATGTATATATCTTTTCTATAAACATTGGCCCCTTCCCACAATATTATTCTAAGGATCAGAATTCTACTTTTAATCAATCAAATAATCATGGTCCATAAAGGCCAGGAAACCAGGAACAAGAGATCTGCTGTCTGTCACTGAGCATTGTAGTGCTTAAAGTTTGAGGAGTGAGGCTGGATGGCTTGGAGGCAAAGCCCTGCTCTCAACCATGGTCTTTGCATCTTCTCCCTGAACTGCATGCATGGGTTAAGCTCAGAAGCTCTTGGAGATTGCCTGTGGGTCTGGGCTTTAAGCTGACCTTTTGTTCGAGTGCAAAAATTAATGTGCATTGAAGCCCTGGTAATGCTCAAGAACTTCTTGGATTTTTTTTTTTTTTTTAAGTACAGTGAATAAAAAAGTTAGCCTTCTTTGTTTTGCAGTGCACTTTCAGGAAAGTTGCTGTTATTGTTTGCCGCTTGTATTTTGTTGGCTTTCAGAAGAAGTACAATACTCTGGTCCTCAAGTTTATACAGTATTCCTAAGAGACAGAAATACTGCTGAAAAACAGTGAGGTCTCAAAGGTCCCAAGACTTACTGTCTATAAAAATGTTAAGATTCCTTCCACAGAAATAATGCTTTTAAGGCTTATTGACAGCTGCTGATTCAGAAATACATTCAATAAAACAGCTAGTCAACTTGAAAAAGTGGCAATAACAAATAATGAACAGTCCATTAGGAATGAGAACATCTGGTCATCCTAAGATGTGGAGAAAAACTACAGCACTTAAGGCCAAGTTCCCATTGTATTCTAAATATTTTATCATAAACATCCAAACTTACTCAGCTCTTTCTCTAATTAATGTCAACAAAAGTATTTCACAGGGCTTTGTCACAAGGCAAAAGCACAAAAGCAGTTAAGTGCATGAAGAGGGCAATATATAACTGAAATAATGACTATAAACTAAAATTCTAGAGAATAAGTAATTTATAACCAGACCTGTTCAACTGTCTTAGTTGTCTTAGTCTAAGCTAAAAAGACAGGCATATGTTTATCCAAAAGACTCCTATAAAAAAATATATTCTACCACAAAAATAACACTAAATCTCAGATGGTGCTTAGAGCAGACTAAATAAACCATGAAAGGTCATCATATATTTAAAAGCACTGTGGAAATACTACATAGTTCTGTATTGCAGCTATGAGGTATAGTGACTTGGTTTGCCTGTTTAATTTGATGCTATGGGATAACCATAATCTAAATAAATAATTTGTGTCAACAGACGCTGCCTGCAAGTGCCAAACAGCATGCACATGTTTGTCCATCATATCATCATTTCTGTTTAGGTTGAGAAGATTGTGAGGACTTGCATGTTTTGTGATATGCCTACCTGTGTAAAACTAGTACATACAAATTAAGTAAAGCCTGTACTACTCTTCTTGTCTAAATTTGATTAAAAGATTAAAAGCAGATGAGCTGTGGTAAAATTAAGCTCACAGATAATCCACAACACATATTGCATCTGTGTACTAACATACTCTCCTTCTCATTTGAGTAAATTAGCCCTCATTTAGTGATGTGTTTTGCTGCCAAACCACTTCCAAGCAGTTTGTTTTTTCTCTACTTAATCTCACAATTTAGACATCCCATAAAAACTAAACATGAGTGCAGACTTTGAAACCACAGAACTGAGAAAGGAACTGTAAGAGACTGCTCTTGTGGCAGAGAGAATTTGCTTCTATTATTCATTCAGCTAGGAATGAACAAACACAAGGGGACAGGAAAAAAAAAGGGGGCAGGGGGAGGAGGCAGTCTGTGAGTTTGTAACAGATAAAGAAGGCACATTTAGTAAAAGATGCTCCATAAGCCATAGACCATATGCCAGAGATTATTTCCAAGAGTTGGGTATAGCTAGCAATATATATGCATGGTTTACATCTTTTGTACAGACCTACACACCATTTGTGCCATCAAAATTAAAGAGTAGTTGTCCTATAAACTTTTTGGCAGTCCTTCTGCTTTGTTGCTGCACTAGAAATTGACCATGAAAAGGTTTGTTTGATGACAGATACCCACAGAGCAGCCAAGGTGGGCACTGGCACCAGGCAGGTGGGTAGCTGGATCAAAAAACTAGAGTGCTGAGAAGACCAGATTTGGAGTCTACAGAGCATGACAATGAGACCAAAGAAAGGTAAAGTCGTGGAACCCACTGGGATCACGGGAACCATAACAGTCCTCCACAGCAAGAATCACAGCAGATTTGTACATGCTGGAAATTTGGGGTTTGCAACTTTTAAAAAAATCTGCCTATTTGTGTGAAGGATGAGCTGCAGGGACAAAAATGTGCAGTATACATTTGTGTATACGGACACACAAATACACAAGAACAAATACATTTCTGAAACTAAACCCTCAGGAAAATCAGTGATCTGTGGGAGTACCTGGCAATCACATGAATCTGGCACAAAGGCATGAAATACTGAGGAGCATGAACACCATTTAGCTGTGATATCACCTCACAGTACTAGAAGAGAGGAAAACACAGGACTGAGTTGAGCTTGCCATGACTCACTGAAATCAGAATAGAAATTGGCTAAAAAAAGTCATCCTCATACCTGCATTATCTTCCTTCAAGTATTCATTAAAGCATTTCTTTGCCACAATGGCAACAAGCACCTGGAGCACATAAGACTTATCGATGTGCAGGGCTAGGTGGGATTCTTTCACAATCTTCTACTTACTCAGCTTTTCCTGTCTCTCTGCTGACTCCAAATTTTCAGTTCTGAAGCTTAAGGTCTTCTGTTCTGTTCCTTATTTGCACATAGTGTCCATTTCATGCATTTGACTTCTCTATATTACAATACAAATGTATTACAGTAGAAAACCAGTTTTCCTTTATAATACAGTGCATTGCAAAGATTTTCTTCTTTCCAGAGATTCATAAAAGGTAGACGTTGATATGGGGTTTTTGTTTAATTAGGACTGTATTTTCTATACCTCTACAAATCTACAAATTTACATTTGATAATGTTACAAGTTCTGGTTTACAAATGCCTGCTTTTTCTGTGGTAGGTTTATGTAGTAGGCTTATGTGGTAAATTTTACTGTGGTTTTTTTGCAGAGTCCAAACCCTTTTATAGCAACTGAGACGAAACTAGGCTGCTTGATGGTTTATTTTGCCTCTTTTAATTAGCTCCAGGGGGTACTCTCCACCAAGCAGTTGACATAGATGCAGAGTATCTACCAATCAGTTTAAAAATTAAAACAATTATTCCCCTAATCATACCAATACAGATATTGCATAATCAAAAAACACATAATCCAATAAAGAATAGAGGAACAGAGGGTTTTTTTTAAAGCAAGGGTTCTGTTTCATTGAACAAATATTATATCTGAATGGAGCCTTGAAAGAATGTTCATTCATATGCTTTCTTGAACTTCATTTTAGACATGTTTAATGAAGAGAAGAATTCAAATAATTTTAACTATCCTTTAGGAATAAGAAGTCTGAATGTAACTGAATAAACTCCATTAAGCTTCTAATACCTTTTGAATGTGCTATTAGCCACACAAATCAAAGACTGAAAAGAAAAAATAAGATGTGAAAAAGCTGGTTTTATTTTTACCACATTTTTGTACAATCACTACATGTAACTGAAGGCTTTTTTATAATGCTGGATATTCTTTTAATTTGTCCTTCAGACAGGAAAATATAACTAATTCTAGACACTTGTTTCTACACCTCTGATATAAATACATGTCCTGATTGCTGTCACTTTAGTCTTTTGAACATTTCTGCATCCCTAGCTAAAAGAAGATACAAAAGTGATGGTGTTTGGTTCAGTAAAACAGTGTCATGCATTTATCCCTATCACTGAATGTGTTATTTACAAATACAGAATACTTGAGGTTGGAAGAGGCTTTAAAAAGTCACCTAATGTGCAATCAGGGTCACCTAGACCTCGTTGCCCAGGACTTCTCTGTCTGCAAGGGAGTCATCAGCTCCTCCCAGTTTAGTATGATGAGCAAAGCTACTGCATACACCTTGGAGTTCTGTGTCCAAGGGTCAGTACAGTGACCAGTACAATCCCAGTACAGTATGGTACATAATGAAGCCTGAACTTAATTGCTGGGCGCCAGGAATACAAGTTATTTTCAATAGAAATCAGTGTAAGGAAAACCAAATCTTGGTCAAATGTTAAAAATATACCTTTAAAAACAAAGAAAACGAACATATTTCCATTGTTTTCAATTTGCTTATGTGGCCTTGAGTAGCAGCTCACTGCTTTCTACTTCGAAAGTAAATACTGTGGTGATTTTTTTGAGCCAATAGCCTGTGAAGAGCTTTTTAGTGGAGCAGAGAATGAAGTGGACGGAAGACCACTGCTCCTTTTCCCTTACAGAGAGCAAAGCCCTCCTGCTTTGCAAATAAAATCTTGAATAACATCAGCCACGCTAGGTTTATGTGAGTGGGATGACACACATCACTCTAAGGGAATGAAAGGGAACATCAGCAGGCAGCCTAAACGGCAGTGTATTTACTTATACACTATTCATATATTCATAAATTCACACCAGCTGAGGATCTGGCTCCTGAAGCTCCCTTTCAGTCCAAGAAAGCAAAGTGCCTCATCACAGAGCAACAAACTGCTCACAGTTGGTGCCATTCAAGGTGCAGTTTGCAAAAGCAGAAGTACTTTGGAAATACTGGAAAAATAGAAAGGACAGTGATTTCATATCCAGTTCACTGAAATGCTCTGTTCCCAGATTCAGGGAAATGATCAGAACAATATAATATTTACTGCTAGTTTATAAACCTCTGAGAAAGCAAAAACCTAAATAGTTGCTGATAATTATGTTTGAAAATTAATTTTTTGTTAACATTTATATCATATCATAAATATCATAGAGAGCAGTTTGGGGATATGAGATTTTCTCATTTTCATAATTCAAAAACCTCTCTTTCTCAAGCAGGCAAGCCACCCAGTCAAGTAAACACACAAATCTAAAAGAGGCAGATCCCATTAAGACGGGTGTTGTTCAACAGTGCAGAAAATATGCTTTGTTACAGAAAAAATAATTCTCTAGTAAAGTATATGAACAAGTGAAGTAATGATATTGGATTTCTACTACTTTATCAGGAATTGATTTAATTTACAAGCTAGGGCCACAAAATGCTTACAGAAGTAACACTGATTAATTATAAACTGCTCAAATTGTGCAGGGTATTATTTTCTCAGGATGAGTTAATTTGCCCCATTTTTTGTGCATTCTTAACATCATCATTCTAGAAAGGATATTTTGAGACAGGTTAGATTTTGGAAAGATAGCACTGGACAGGGGGTCACTAATTAGTAATAGTGCCTAACAGCAGTTTTGCTGGCTCAAGGAGCAGCTGTATTTAAGCAACAGCCTCCCTTTATACTATCTCTGCATGGCACACAGATGGGGAAGAGAAAAATATTCAGAAGAAGAAAGAAGTCTAGCTGAGGTAAGTCCACATCTCAGCAATACTTTCCTTTGTAGCAGGCCAGTACAGAGGCAGTCAGCGAAGAGCTGCAGTATGTGCTGCTGTGACATGTGCCAGCAAATATTTCTGAACAGCAGAAATGCAGAAAACCACTGAGGTGGTTGACACAGTGCTTGTAGCAGTCTGCAGCAGACCAGTGTTCCATGACACTGGGAAACCTGCATTTGTCTGCATCTCCTGAGCTTCTAGCCCTTCTGTAGATAAGAATTTGGGGAGGAAAAAAAAAAAAAAAAAAAAAAGGTAAATATTTAAAGGATGCAAAAAGAGACCAAGGCAGAGAGCTCATAAAAAGCAACTGAAAGTGACAGAGGACAGTATGCTAAGATCAGCATTCATTTAATTAGGGAACTCAGATGTTTTCTTGTCAGAAATCTTCCCTCTATTCCTGCAAAAGCTTGTCTTCAAGAAGGAGAAATTCTCACCCATAATGAAAATGACAAAGCTTAAAATATCCACCTGTTCAAGCTACCCATATTTAATTTTTCCTAAGGTAAATTAACGCTCAGCTTAACAAACTCCTTTTCTTAATCACCACCTCTGAAATGGGGGGCTGAGAGGATGACAAGAGGAGTAAAATATTCCCCAAAATAGAGAGACTCATAACTTGTCTGTTAGAAACAGCACAAGTAACAACTTTACTGCAGGCACCACTCCTACCAGTGGCAGGCTGAGCTTTAGGAATGAGCAGTCCAAGACATTGTGAAAAAGTCCATGTTCCTGGACTGCTGAGCTTGACCATTACCCTTCTCCTCCATCGTCCCACATGTCATCTTCAGCAAGGGCTTTTGTTCCACCCATTTCCCTTGGTCTGCTTTCACATAACTCCAGACAAGCTTGTATTGGGCAAGCAATTTCTTAGGCAGAGCACATGGAACCTGATCCTCTGTGAGAAAGGCTGGAGTATCAAAGCCTTCCTTGGCTGAACTTGTGTCAGGGTCTGTCTGTGCATGGGAGTGGAAATTCAAACAACAGACTTAAAAGAAGGGGAGAAAGCAGGATCTGGGCAAGGGGGGAGGGATGGGTACACGGATTGGGCAGCATTATGGGACTAGCTGTAGGAAATTAAGACAAGCTAGATGGTTTTTTTGGAAGGCCATTTTGTGTCCAGACTCTACATCTTACCATGAGACTAAATTTTACATATCACCATTATTGTTATATTCTCGGCTCTGGAATCACCAGTCTGGATACACTTTCAAAAGCCATCTGTACACAATATAAATGATCAGCATGCTTTCTGCATGGCCAAGATCTGTTCTTTATCAGCTATAAACAGTGGAAATGGAAGTGATTGAAGAGCATGCACTTAGCTCTGCAGCCAAAATACCAGACCACTGCCTGTGCATAGCCCATATATTCACACTTTATGATACAAGCACAAATATGACAGATAAAAACTTTCCATGTTCCTTGTTGCCATATGTTCAAAGGATAAAAATCTAGACAGAATCAATCATCTTTTATATAACACAAGCATTAATTGGAGTGAGACTAATTAGTTGCCTACCTTTAATGAGAAATGAGAAATGAGTTCTTTTCCTCCTCTCTTTTTTAAAGTGAAAGATTTACTACTCGGTTTTAATGGCATTTTAAACATTTCCTTCTCTTTTAATCTGTGATACAAATTTAACAGAGATACCTCTGCAGCAGAAAATCTTTCTGCAAACTGATTCTGATACATAAGGTGAAAGACCATTTTTCAGTAAATTCTAGGAGTCAACAGTAAGCTGAATATAATGCTCTGCTGCTGGGTTTAATTAATAAGTTTGGACTATGGATCTAAAATGTCAACATCTGATGTAAACGTTAATAAATTATGTTATTATTAGTATCTCTGACTATAAAATCTCCATTCCAATCTCTCTTAAAAGTAAACAAACTAATTGTATTGCAATTTGGTGTGCTGACCCAATAAAGCCTTGCTCATTATCACAAAGTAATGAATAAATGTGTCATAAATAGTTTCAATGGCTTAAAAGACCTGTACTATATGTAAAGTATCTATTAATGGCAAAGAGTCTTTCTGATAAAAATGTACTCAGATCTGATGAATGGAAAAAAAATCTATACTTTTCTGTGTCATTTGAGGAATTATACTCTTTATTCTCACTTCTCATGACATCGGCAGTAGTAGTATAGCTACATTGTATTGAAGTATAAAATACTCATAAAAGTATTCTTCTCTGCTAGAAGTTAATGTAAATGAGAAAGTTGAACCTCCTGAAAATTTTTCTGTCAAGAAAATAAATATACAACAGTTTCCCCTCACATCTTAGTGGATTTGAGAGGTTCTAACACAGCTAGAAGTCTGTTGGTACATCTATTTTATCAGTTAATGGGTGATAAATTCAATAGAAAATGCTTAATGAAAGCTTCATGAGCTACCCCAGGTCTCCTGAGGCTTACACAGAACAATTCTAATCTTTCATAGCATGATTTAGTAAACTGTAACAGCTCCATGCATTTCTAGCACACATAGATTAGTGAAAAACTTAGAACTGAAACAAGGCATCATTATTTTGAATAAAAGCATGATAGATAGAATTTTATCACCACAAATTTACCAGAATCCAAATGCATCCTCAGAAACTTAACTTGAATGCTCATTTTCTATTGAGGAATTCTCTTTCCCAGAATAATACATTCAAAGTTTATCAACCCCATGGGGCAAAATTTTCCTTACATAACTTCATATTTACAGGGAGCAAAAATAGTAGCATTTCTCAGTCTTTGTGGTTTTTGCTATTTTCAGTGTAAATCTTGTATAAAAATTATGTTTGTATACACATAATTTTATTTAATTGGAAAATTTATAATGTTACATATGGGATGAAAACACTGCACTCCAAAAAATATTTTAAAATAAAACATTCTTTATGGTGTACAATTGGACCCTTATGCATTTAATTTTTTTATTAATAACTAAAAATACTGATTTAAAAAGTCTAGTTTTGTCCATAATATCTATACTGTAATTTCTGAAATACTCTACCTAGTATATATTACTACTTAGGGAAATATTGCAATGCTGGACTTTCTCAGGGAGTGTGGTTTCAACGGAATTGTGTAGGTCTGTGTGAGCTCTGGACCTTACACACTGTCTAAATATCAGTTAATTCATCATCAATGATCTACCTGCTGCTGAGCCACCCTAAAATATTTGTGAGGGCTTTGCCTTCACAACATCTATACTCCCCTAGTAAAGGTCTGAATTAGTATCCTAAGTTTCTTTCACAAAAGAAATTAATTTTTAAGTCTCTGTATGTAGTGACACAAGAAAGCAGAAATGAGCTAAAGATAAAATTGGACAGTGGACGTGCTTAAAATCTTCTACTGTTACTACTTCATTTGTGTTGGTTCCCACAAGTAACTAATTTTTTCTGTTCAATTTCTCTGTCTCCAAATCAAAGATGATAACACAGACCTTGTACAATTTGCAGAAAACTTTCGATTTACTACTACCTTACACACTCAGTAGCCAGGACAAGGCTCAGCATATGGAAACAGCATGACAGAGAGCACCCATAAATCCTCCACCTACTGGAGTGAAAGTCTGTAGTAAGAAGTAAATATTGGTTTTCTCTGGTAAGATTTTGTGCTAGAACATACCACCACACTGAGATTGCAAGCAGCAACTCTCCAGCCAGCCACCCTGACCATCTCTGTCATCAGTCCTATCCTTCCCCTTCCTCTGTGTCACACAATTTCCTTGCCTGCATTCTTCATTAGGTGCCTTTCCTAAGAAAAAATGGTACTGGGGGAAGAAAAGGGAAGCCGGGGCAGAGGTTTCCCCAGCTGCAAAGACTGCTCATGGTAGGGAAGCTGAAGACAATGGTGCACATTTCCTGGTCCAACCATCAGTCTCTCTTGCCTCTCTGCTTTTGTGTCTCTCTTCCTGACAGCTGCTCGGTAAAGACACATCCAAATTCAACTAAAATGCAAAATATTGAAATGTTGAAAGAGGAAATGGAGGGAGGATAAGTGTCATGCGTACTTGGAAAACCAAATGGAAAAACTAGCTTATTGATTCCTGAGCAAAAAAAAAGCTTTGCATGATTAGTGATTTACTTGTAAAGAAAAGAAGTCTTTTTGATATACAACTACAATAAAAGGCTAACATAAACTCATCATAAACAAAAGATATTTAAAATGTACATTACACTAAAGTCCAAAAATCCACAGATTATTACATTATCAGTAACGAGATTAACAAATTTATCAAAGTTTTGTTTATTCTTGGATATAGAAGACATACATGAATGTCAAGCAATTGACATTTTGCTGAAATCAAAGAGGTAAGTAAAAGCCTCAAATAATACATATCATGAAAATTTCCACATTTGTCCTCTCTTTTACAAACTATTTATTCCAATGTAAGGGCATACCTGCATAACACACTGCACAGTTGAAAGTAACAACAAATTCTTCTTTGCTTACGAAAAAAAGAGACATAGGTTAAGTGACTTGCTTAGTAACTGCTGAAATATTATCTTAAATGTCTAGTTAGATGACCCTTAAATGAATACTGAATGACAGAGTTCCAGACTGTGGTCCTTGCATCCACCCTGAATCCTGTCCTGCTCTGCTGGGAGTTCAGCTAAGGCTCAACTTGCTGAAAGGTGAGTCAGAGCTAGATTTATGGCTTAGCTTAGATGCAATCATTTTAAGAAAGGACAAGTAAATTCTCATAAGTATTAATCAGTCTCAGAGCTCATCAGGTGCTTTTTAAATTTTAGCTGGGAGACTGACTAAAATGAACCAGAGGGCTGTGGTCAAGCAGAGAGATTCAGAGAAAATGTTACACCTGAGTGAGCCTGCTAATACAGGAGAAGCTTAAAGCATTTCAGTTGAAAAGAAACCCAGTTTGAAAAAACTCTGATTGGTAGCAGAAATCAAGCAACTTCAATTAGACTTGCCCTTAAGGAGATGTCTGAAGCTGCAATATGGGTACAAATTGCATTGCATTGAGAAAATACAGAAACTGTCTCTTTCAGAAACACAAAAATCTACTTTGAACAAACAATAGGCCGGCTAACATACCAAGTGGAACAAATTAAAACTGTCAACATCACAGAAACTGTTTAAAATTGGTAACTCAGCATGACCCTAAAGCAGAATAGAAATTAGATGTTCTGATAATGTTCAGAAAAATGAAGGCAGAGATTAGCAGCCTGCCCTGGGAAACAACAAAGTTGTAATATGAAGAGCCCTTCAATGAAGTATTGGCTCACCCACACAAAACACAGCTTGAGAAACTTTTGCAGGTTGTACAATAATCTCAGACAGAATAATCACCCAAGGAAAAGAAACCATTAGCACTGAGCAATCAAAGGATGAGGGATTTATCACTAGTCTGCTAATCAGTCATGATGGTTGTGAAAACTTCATTAAGAATGCTATGGGATCAATATATAATCTCCACTGTAATGTAACATGTAATCAATAAGCATGTGGAGAGGCCAGTAACATACAACTGTGCTATCTTCCTAGTGCTGCTGTTTGGTTAAAAAAAAAAGTGTATGTGCACATTTATGTAGATATAGACAAAATAGACACCTGCCCCTGGCATGTTTTTTTCAAATCCAGTTGACAATTTGACAAATTTGATAAACAGAAAAGGAAACTAAGACTTCCAAAATACTTCCTGTATGCACAGCAACCAGTCCCACAAGAATTTAGGAACCAAACTGTTAAGCAATGTTGTAACTAGCCTTTAGGCATTCCAGTGAAAGACAACTAGACCCACAAGAAACAGTATACCAAGCACAGAGCAGCCTAAGGGGTAGAGGTCCTGAAGAAAGGGTTTACACTGCATTAGTGTCCCAGCACTACCAGGGATCACAGTCTTCATTTTGGGATTTGCAATCTGGTGAGTTCTTAGACCCATTTCCCTCTACCCTCAAAATAAACCAATCAAACAAGTTCTCTGAAGGTATAGCTTTTTGTAGGTGGAATTTTCTAAGATAAGGAACAGCTCTCTACAAATACTTTCTGTGGACACAGGAGAAAAAGGCAGAGTTTGAGAGATGCTCCTTGGCCCAGGAGCTTCCTGTTCCCAGAACAGCTATAGTGCTACCACGTAACTGTAATGTTCTCTTCTAGGTTTTAGCAAATGTAAATGGTGAAGATTAGAGAGAAGTTGGATAAGGGTTTGAGGATCATGGGTTTGGTGTTAGGTGTTTCCACTCAGTCTAAATCCCCCATCAGACAGCATGGCCTTTCCCTAATCTTTGAATGAACAGCTTTAGGATGCCCTACAAAAGCTGTTTCATTCACTCAAAGTCAAGTAAAACAAAGCATGACGCTGCAGCACATTTAATGCTGGCCAGATAAATGTAATAATGTGGTATTATGCTGAACTGATATGCTTGACTGGTTTCTTGCTGACTGGACCACAATATGCTGGAACTGCAGGCTGTGACCTTTCAGGGGTGAAAGTTGTTCCACGGTGCTGACATTTACCCAGGCTTTGTGAGTTTCTGTCTCCTAATATAGTGACTGCTTTATGAGAGATCTTGGCATATTCCATGAGGGGGAAAAAAAAA
>VYXD01002148.1:114383-145635 GCA_013397195.1 Hylia prasina | reverse complement strand
AAAAAAAAAAAAAGAGGAGGCCAGTGTAAAAAGACTTCAGCAATCTAGGTTTCCAGGATAAGGAAAGGAAAATGTAAGAAATTTTACATTCATAAAACACATAAACTATTATCCCCAGGGAGTGGCAGCTTACCAAAACTCCATTAATTTTACAGCTGTGGCTTAAAGTGGGTTTTACTGCACAGATGAACAGTGTCTGTTCTTTGCTTAGGTCTATCCAAGTTTCACACAATTCATTTTCTACCTCCAAACTTCTGTTTGCTAGTGTTCCTGGCTGCAGATGTTTCTTCCTGTTGTTCCACTAGAATAACATCTGTTTGTTTGTAACAATTATCTGCAGATGATAAAACCTGAAGATCTTGAAATACACTCAGAAAACTGCAAAATATACAAAGCTTTGACCAAAAGTCCCTTCAATATAATAGATAATACTTATCACTAAAAAGCAGGCAGCAGAGAAGTCAGGCAGCTTTCACATGCACTAATAGCATCACACTGTGAAAGCTGTAGAGAGGATGCTGTTGCCCTGACAGATAATTTTGTCAATAACTTTGCTTTCCAGTTACCATTTTTATCCAGGTGAATAGTCATTTGATATTAAAAGATTTTTTTTTTTGATCCAAGATTTACAATTAAAGCAAAATGAGTGTCCATGCTATTACAACAAAATGTAAAAGCAGAAAAATATGCAAATCAAGGGGAAGTATATTGCTTTGTCTTGTCTCATGTGTTTAAGATGACTCCCAGCATTTTACTGAATTATAAGGGCCAGCAGCAATGGAAAGATAATTCAGGATGGGATAATTTCCTAGTGGAGTAGGAAAAATGCAGCAGCTCCCTGGTTGCCCTCAACCCTACAGCCAGAGTAAGGAAAGGAAAGAAAAAAAAAAGGGAGGGGGACTTATGCATGACAATGACATTACATCTGCCACAACAGCCACTCAGGATCACTCACAGCAGCAGTTATACTATTGTAACTTATGCCACCAGTCAGGTCTGACACACAGCTGGCCCAGGGTCATGGTACTGGCATCCAAAGTAATTTACAGCATCTGTGCACCTCCCCCAAGTTACGCTGCGTGCCCCACAGCTGCAATGAAGACTTTGGATCATTAACTTTAGAGGCATTTAACTTATGCTTGCATTATGACTGCTGCCTGATGGCATCCTACTCCTCTCTCCGCTCAGGTTGCCATGACAAACTAAAAGTCTTGATACAATGACTAGTTAGTAAATCAGACAAGTTCCATGAGAATTTAGACGATGGTAGCTCTGCCTCCAATATCTTAACAGATAATCATTTTCATGGCCACTTGACAGTGGCAACCGTTATGACTTCTGCATACAACCACGTTAGCATTTCTGGGATTCAGCATTTTCCAAAGATGCCGCCGTTCTTTGGTTCATGAACACTGCAGCACTGCACAGAGGATGCACATGGCCAAATATTCATTAGCCTGGATTTAGGCACCTGTGTATATGATCTGCATTTTGTCATGATTAGTAACATTTAGCACATCTCTCCGGCATCGTGAGAGTGTTTCTACTCATATTCTGATAAGAAATCAGCTGCTTTTTCTCCTTTTTGTCTTCACCCTTAACCTAAAACATTTCATGAAATTGTAAATTATCATTTTAGGATTGTAAATGATGAGTTAGGGTTTCTACCTGAGCATATGACAAACTGATTGATTTATTCATCTTTTTAATGAGCACATCCAGAACTGGGTCTACTTCCTAGACCTTTGTTTTCCCCTCTAAACAGTAAATATTAAAGATCAATGTGAATTGAATTCTGTATAATCTTCATTTTTATAAAAGTATTTCAAAAACACTGGTTTGTTATTCAAAAGCTATGAAAAAGAATGGCTTGTATTGCTCTTGTCAAGAGCAGCAATATTATGTGACAATTATGTTAATAAGCGTATAAAATTTTCTTTAGAGTAGCAAGCTGCCACTATGAAAAGAACAGCATAATTTTTTGTATAAAGAATTTATTTATGAGTTTATAGCTAAAGATAACAGTTCTGTCATGTGAATCTTGCATTGCATTATTGTATAGTGCAGTAAGTAGACTATTATGTGAATATGACCAAGAAGGCTTCTAGCACAGATAAGGATATTGTTGTACCTGGAAATCAAACTCTCATTCAAAGGATTGTTTTGGGGTTGGTTTTAAGCTGCTCCTTTTCTGATAAATATTGATCCTTACACCATTTTAATTACAGGTGATGTAAAAATAATTTCATTGTGTTCATACATCATTAACTATCAGTCTTCAGGTTTATGATAAAATTACAACCCAGGGATGCTCACCTCACCCCCTTTCTGCAGCCCATCAGAAAGAAGAATCCAGCGTATAGATGCTTTGAGCACCCCTTTCTCTTCAGCCAGTTCAACAGCAAACAAGAGTAGGGGTTAATTCTAATAAATTGTTTTGCTTCTATCATGTCATGAGGGAACAATCACAAGGGAAAATGATGGTGATGAGAAGATTGCAGCTGTAACAAGGACAGTTCTGTAGCCCATCTTTCCTGACTCCATGACACCTCCAAAGAAAGAGGCTCCATAGTGATAGTTTGCCAAGTTGCTCCAGTGGCAGCAATCAACCCCAGGATGTCTTTGAGTGCATCTGGGGAGATCACACTTGTGAATGATGTGGTTAAAGTGGACAGAATAAGCCCAGATCTCTTTAGAAGTGTTAAATGTACTTGACTTCCTCCTGGCCCTGAAGGGCAAACTTTTCTTTTTGCTGCCTTTTCTAGTTCAGGTTCTCCAGCTTCTCTGGGCAACAACCACCAGATTAGAATTGAATTCTTATGTTTTAAACTAAAACTAAGATACCAGCATCAGTTTAGAACTTCCAAGTCTAAATTATGAGATGATGCAGTAGAAATTTCAGCCATTGGCAATGTTACATCTCATTGATGTAACTTTTTGTATATCTTCTAGCACCATTCGGCCATGACTTTTAGCAGAAATTTGATTTTTTTTGTAATAAAAAATAATGAACATTTGCATTTTTACTATGATTTTTGGACAGGTTTTATCCATCCTTTATCACAAACACCACTCGAAAGATAATTCATCCTGCTACTGAAATGCAAAACGATTTAATGAGACACAGTACTGTAAACTCTCTTGTTCTCATCTTTTTCATTATCAAGGGAGTGCAATATCAAATTAGTTTAACTTCTTGACTCACAAGAGAATGCAAAGAGCTCACAAATTAAGACTCACCTGCAAGAATGTTTCAGCACCAGGATTAAATGTGAATGCCCAGTTGATTGATAAGCAGAATTTAGCACAGGCAAATAAAGTCCTTGGGGACCAAACCTTCCCAGTGCCCAAGAACATGTCACTTAGTATGACCACATTTGTTTCAGTAATATGACAAGTCTGAGACTCAAAATTTCAGCCTGATGATATACAAAGGGTTGCATCCAGCTAGAGGTCTTTAATGATCCCCATTTCTGAATGCAAATACGACTGTACTTGTCACATATCTTTTACAGTGACAAAAGCTACATTTTGCCTCCCCAGTAAGGGAAGAGATGCCTCATTACTGTGGAGTTGTACATACACCCTTCATAATGACATAACTCCTTTTATTCAAGAGGTCTTCTTCTTTCATTCAAGACCTTATCCCTAAATCCATGATCTGAAGAAAGAATTGAGGTTTAATATGGCAAGATTACATGGGACTACTGCAATAGCTTTGTAGATTTTTACAGCAGGAAGAAAATCAGTGACCAGCGTGGAAAAAAAACTGGAAGCCACCCCCTCCCCTCCTAGAAACAAACAAACAAACAAACAAAATGAAGTTGACTAGCAAGTGTTAAATACCTTGTAATTTAGCTGATCTTTATCTATTCAGACTCTCTCAATTGCTATTGAAACTATGTCCTACATGTTAATTTAATCCCACTATTGAAAATTAGCAAATTGCTTCCAATTTGAATTCTGTTGCCCTCAAGGAGGGTTACTTCCTCATAATACTTGGTGTTGCATGTTTATCCATTAGCCATTTTTCAAGCAACAGAAGGATGGCTTGACTATAGCACTGTGCATATTTTCACACATTGCTTTTTTCACATGCTTTCATGCATGGTGCATCATATAAGACACAGAATCATCTGTTTGTAGAGGCACTGTAGCCCCTCTGAGTAACTTATCCCTCTGGGGAAGGATATCCCTGAGAGAAACTGAGGTTTTTATGGTGGATTAGTCACTGTGTAGAAGCATTCAAGTTTTCTTATTTTTTTTTCCTTTTAATTTCTTTAAATTTTGACAGAAGCACAGGATCAATTAGATTGGAGAGGACCTTCAAGTTCATTGAGTCCATTCTTTGATCAATCAGCAGTCTTTAAACCAGACCATGGCACTGAGTGTCATATCCAGCTATTTTTTGAAAGCTTCCAGGGATGGTGACTCCACCATTTCCCTGGACAGGCCATTCCAACGCTTTATAACTCTTACCATGAAGAAATTCTTTCTGACCTCCAACCTAAGCCTCCCTGGTTCTGCTTGAGGCCATATGCTCTGGAAGAAGGGGATAATCCCCACCTTTCTACAACCTCTTTTCAGGTAGCTGTAGAGAGAGACAGGTGGGACAAGTTACAAAACATCTATCTTTTTCCAGTTGTGTTGTCAGAGTTTCCTACGTTCCAACATGTTAATTTTACTCCAGGTCACATCCTCAATTTTTCAAGAGCCTCAGTTGCTCGTGACATTTCTTTCAAGACATTTCTTATGCCCGAAGTGCAATACCTTGTCTCTGCTATCATATCCTCATAATTTTGTTTTTCTGTGAAGAGTTTGAACATTGATCTATTAAAGTTTTTCACTATAAAATGTATTTCCAGAAAATGATAGCTAAGGTGTTGCCATTCTGGGTTGAATAGGAATACTGCAGGAGTTGTTATCAAGCTTCTCCAGTATGATTCATACTGCACAAGAATTTATGCACTCAATCAAATTCTTGTAAAAAAGGATGGAATAATCATATCCCATCTGGAATCAGTCATCAAAATAAAATAAAATTTATAAAAAGGAAAATAAGAGCTATGTGAAATAGCTTCTCCTTGTCTTTCAAATTAGGTGTAGGTTCATCCTTGAATCATTTATTATAATTCAGAAAAATAAAACAGAGCAGAGCTTAAAAATCAGAAAATGGCAGTTAAAATATAAATATAAATATAAAATGCCTTCTTTTTTTTTTTTTTTCCCCAAAGGCAGAGCTGCAACTCTTTACAAAATAACTTATGGCCCCAATAGCAACATAATGAAAGCAAAAGAGAACTTTGAAAGCAAAGTACTTCTAGAGGTGAGAAAAATATATGCTAGATTCTTGAGGTTTGTTTTGTACCATGGCAGAAGAGCAAGAGACACATAAACACTGAGGTTATAGCCACAATGAGTTATTGAAGGTGGGTACAGAGAACAAGGGACACATCACTGAAACTGGCAGGTCACGGGATCCCTTATTGTTTTTTCTTTCAAAGAGTTTGGTTCTATAAAGCCAAAGCAAAAAGCTGTATGCAGCTTGACAGATGAAATCACTGCAGAGAGAATACTGATAGCCATGCAGCTCCTGCTCTGCCCTATATGATATCCATTCCACTGCCAGTCAACGAGAAAAGAACATTTAATCAGGTTATATACTCCAAACACAATCTTTATTTTGTGGCAGTGCTGTTATTGGTATCTGAACAGCTGGTATGGAGAAGAAACTCTTCAAACTAAAGAATTCCCAGATAGCACCTCCTCAGAAGAGAGTGCCCCGCTTTTCATCATGAATAACATGCTCAGGTCACCCTATGTATTAAGTTTATAAGGTTCAGTGCTGCTCAGAGATCCTGAGAAGGGGACAGCTAGGGCTAGTTAGAGCTTGACCTGTGTGCACAGAACCATCTGGATACTTTTACCACTAGGAAACCTCTATTCATGTGCAAACTCATATTTACCAGCTGGGCCACATTTACACAGGTTTTGAACAGGATGAAAAGAGACAGCTTTCTTCCTCGGATCCCCTTTCCTGCTCCTCCTCCATTCAATCTGTCACGAATTTAGATCACTCCAAGAACTGCTGTCAAAAGTATTAGCCAAAGCAATAATAATATGATGCTGTAAAACTGTGGTGTAACAAAGTTCCATGACAAGGTTCAGGTTTTTACAGTAGAGTACAATCATTTGAACTCTGATTCAAAACTTATCAAGACAAAAATCCTAGTTAACAACTCAAATCAAAGTTACCATATTGCAAGTTTATGCACAATATTGGTTGCTACCAAAGATCAGTCACTGGTAAAAGTTTTCTCTGTCACAAGTAGAAACCTTGAGAAGTTTCCCAACTCCAGAGGAGATCACCATCCTGTAGCCACACTGCTAAGCAGAGAAAGCTCAAAGAGGGCTCATTTAGGCTGTCAGTATTATGTGAGGGTCTCTCCACACTGTTGGTCAAGCTTGTTACCATGTGAACCAGATTCAGCTTATGCTGCAAATTATTGCTCCCGCAAGAAGGAAAAGCAATCCTTCAAAAGTTAGTCCAATCTCTAGGGAATGTGTGCTGGTATTATTCACAGTATCACTCCTGAAAGGGAAAAACACTACGAGTCCTGGGTGCATTTTTCTGGATGGGTTACCCCATAGAGGCTCAACTTGTTTAACTGCTCAGACTAAAGACAAACGTCCCTTTAGCCACTCAGAATATCCCTGTCTCTTTAATATCAAAATACGAGATCATCTGAAAGAATAAAGACAGATAGAAGCAAGCTGCCAATCCTGAAATGCCTGTGGAGCATCTTTAATTACAGTCTGAGGCCTCGGGAGGAGACCCGGGAGCACAGTTACTGCAAAGTCATTAGCCCATGGCATTTTCAATTAAAGCCTGTCAGGCCCAAAGAGATGTGCTCTGATGGAAGGGGAATTACTGGCTATGTTCTTCGGAATGAAATAGTCATACATTTTGGCATGGGATGGACATGAGGCCTGATCAGAGCCCATCAGAATGCCTTGTGCAGAGCTTGGAAAGTGACGTTTCTGAATCTTCACTACTAAGAGGTAAGGATAAGTTTCTGAGAAGGGAAATCATGGTTAATTAAATGTGTTACAATTCAGCTGATTTGATGTCCTGATTCCAGCTGGCTTAAAGTTAATTTTCTTCTTAATAACTTGTAAAATTCTGTGTTTTGGATTTAGTATGAGAATTATGTTGATAACACAGTGATGTTTTAGTTGCTCATAGTATTTACTCTAAATAAAGGACTTTTCAGGGTCTCATGCTCTGCCAGAGAGCAGGTGTACAAGAAGGTGGGAGGGAGTGTAGCCAGGAAAGCTAACCTGAACTGGACAAAAGGGATATTCCACACCAGATAACGTCACGCTCAATCTATAAATGGAATGGTTGACTAGGGGTTGCTGATTATTGCCCAGGAACGGTCTAGACATTGGTCAGCATGTGGTGAGTTAACTGCATTGGGCACCGCTTGTTTCTTTTGGATTTTATTCCCCTCTCTCATCTATTTTCATTACAATTATTATTAGCAGTAATGGTATTTATTTTTTTAATTATAAAACTGTAATGATCTCAACCCCTAAAGTTTGCCTTTTCTTTCCCATTCTCCTCCCTGCCAGGGTCAAGAGCTGGGGGAAGTGAGCATGCAGCTACATGATCCTTAGTTGCCAGCTACTGCTAAACCATGACACTTAATGATGTAGAAGACAGAGAGGTCTGCAAGAGATATTCTTGCAGCAGAACACTTCAGGCAGTCATGAAAGGATACAGGACACAGAATTACTTTATATAGTAAGCCTGAAGAAGTAAGATTCATAAGAATTTAACTGCCTTTCTATTTGGAGAGCTGTGCATGTAAAACATGATTGTTTTAAGAGAACACAAAATCAGGTTCAAAACCTCACGACAAAGTGACACAGGTTTGCATGTCATGCTTAGAGGAAAAGACATACCTGAGAAAAATTGGAATCCCATTGAAGAGTCATAAATGCCAGACTGCAGCAGCAGGGGATATGCACCAAGATAAGCAAAAAGATCACACAAGAGCCAAACCTGTTCCTGAAAGGTCAGAACATAACCTTTAACAGCCAAAGCTGCCACAGGTGTTTACCGTACGTGACCTGGAGGTGTATCCAAAAGCCAAGAAAATCAGGAATTTTAAGGTTTAAGCCTGTAAAGTTCTGTGTACTTTGCAGATGGGTTCAAATATAAATGTGCCAGTTAATCATAACACATTTTTCCCTGAAGTTACCCAAAAATTAGTGGAAAGATAATCATTGGTGAATGATAATATAAAGGCATCATGAACAGGAAAGGGTCAACATCCAGAAATGCTGTGTTCAGCTACCAACAGTATAAGATTCACAAGCTGCTGAACCAACCATTTCATTTTCATTAGGACAGGTTTGCTCACTGAAAAGTGGTTATTAGAACAGTAGGCCATGTAGCCCCCATTATTTACTTACTAATAAGTCACTAAGTCTTGATACTATCACATACACATTTCATATGGCTACTGGTGCTTGGACACTTCAGTTAACAACCTCTGAGAAAATTACCCAGCACTGAGGCACCAGCACTGAACTTAATTAGCTAGTACTTTCATTTGTTTGGATTCACCTTAGCAAAGTTTTTGTGCAGGTCAGCTCACATACTCCTAAACACCTCTTGATTTGAAGTTAGTGTAGATAAGTATTGTGTCCAGTGGACACTTAGATGACACTGAAGTTTGTGGTGAGCACTAGAAGAGGTAAATCTGACATGTACAGAGTGTTGGTCTGGGGAATATAAAAGTAAACCTTGTCCTCCTTTATTTCTTGGGACAGATTCTGACATTAAAGCAGGACTAAATTATAGCAGATGGAATGACAGAGGAAGATGGATCGTACCAAGAAATCACAAAACCTAGAGAGAAACAGAGCTGAACAGAAAGACAACTGGAACTAGTCAAACAGAAGACTAAAGCAGACAGATTTCCAGCCCAGAAGCAGCAGTATTCAGAGCTTTTGCCAGTTACTGAGCTGCCTTGGGCAGAAGAACTTGGACTTATGAGAACCACAGAGCAGTGCTTCTCCAGCCAGAGGGTGTGCTTTGCCAGCACAACAGAGAAATTGCACAAGGAACATCTTATGGGCATAGCTAAAGGACACAAACAGACCTTGAAAGGCTTATGGCATCCATTGGTTGAGAAGCTGCCACAGAGGGATGGCCCTGGGCAAAGGCAGAAACAATTCCTACACTAACAACAACATCAGAGATAATCAAAAAGTGGGATGAAGACATACATATTTAAAAGACTTGAAGGCATAATGCAATGTCTTCATAAAAGGCCAAATGATGAGAATCACCTATGAATCGGGCCAAGTGACTGATGGAAATCAAAAAATGCTTGCACAGAGACTTTGAAATAAGATGAATATCACAAAGAAGGCACCAAATTACAAGAGTTCAGTAGCAAAAGACAGCCTGTAAAAACACAGAAAAAATCAGGTATTAAGAAAGAAACCTGTAAATAAATTCTTCAACTAAAGAGCTAAATTAGAAAAAGATGGTACAGAATTTATCACACCTGACTTCAGACATTAGCCAATGCAATGTCTCCCATCCAACAAGTTTATACTAAGCTCCCTTTACAGACAGTGGAAAGAATATATGATTCATCTCACTTATTTGAGAGACCTGCTTTAGAATGACATGACTTGTACCCTACTGGTACTTGTTTCTCTCCATTTCCAAGAAGGGAGTTTCAGTGATTAGCTCAGATGGAGACATCTGCATGTGGCCTCATAACTCCCAGCCAGGGAGTCGTCTTGTGTTTTACCTCCCATTAAGCACCATGCAGGAGGTTGATTGCCATTTTCATATGTGGAAGGATTTTTTTTTTTCCCAGGCAGCTAAAGTGGCACATGACTATATGGAGCTCTTTTTCACATACTATCTTGCAATCAGGAGGGCTGGCTTTGGGTTGATTTACAATTGTTGCATTGGCTTTTAGTGCACTTCTTTATTCAAAATGGTCCAGTGGAGGTCACCAAGCCAGCAGACTAAAATTTTGATCATCATTTGTACTGTGATTTAAAATGGTAAAGAGTTGAACTGGCTCCATCTTTAACAGAAGTTGTAGTTCTTTCCATCTGCCTCTCTTCTCCATGCTGGGTGCACCAATGTCATTGGATGGATAATGGCTTCCCACAGAGGCTCTCAGCAGGGTGGAGGGCAAATTCATTCTTGGGATGTGATGGTGCCCGGTGAAATCTGCATTGGGTAACCTTGCTGGATAATTTAGGATACCACGGGAAAGGCTTTAGCTGCAGCTATTAACCATATCACTTCTAACTGCAGTAGGGTGTCTAAGTCTCTTTTTCCTATCAGATGTCAGCTGTACAATATGAATGTAACAGAGAAACAATAACCTAAAATGAAGCTGCATTAACCTAAAAAAAGGCACATTTATTACAAGTTAACAGTCCTTTACTGCACCCACATGAAGTTCAAATGTTCACAAACAAAATGACATGAAAACAAGTGTGCTATTTTTAAAATACAACAGTCTGATAAACCTTGAGCTACTTGAGGACAAAGCTAGTACTGAGTTACATACACATTCCAATGAGGAATTAAATATTAATCTAGAAGGCTAGTGGTAGTTTCTTACAGGTATTGACATCACTGAATCTTGCAGAGGCAGTGCTGAGAGCCAGACCTGTGTTCTTTGCTCACATCTCAAGTTAATTTTAAATGGAATCATCTCTCTGTAAAAGCTGAATAAAAATTGTAGGGCATGGGCCTTACAGTATTGGAAATAGTGTTTCTGAAACCTGTGGAAGATGCTAAGTCTGAGAGGCTTGTATTCAGAGCTCAAACTCAAATCTTCCTTCATAAATATGGTTGCTACTCTGGGGTTTTCATATCCTAAGGAGAAACTTGATCTGAAATGGGTCTTGCAATATTTTACAAGGCATGCTTAACCTCTTAATGTGTGTCATGCAAAGATTAAGAGGCAGTGTTATTGCTTGCAAAATCACCTGCTATTTCCAGGAAACAGTCATTTGCTGGACCTGTCCTTGTCACTGGCATAAGTGTAATGCTTTTAATAATCTCCCATTGCCTAAGTGATGTGTTTGCATCAAAATGATGGATATGCTATAGCTGGCAGAACTTTTTAAGAGCTACTTATTTCTATCTTGTTCTTCTGCTGCCATCTAGAGGTTTTATTCTTAGATTTACAAAAAAAGAAAATAAAGTGCTTTATTATATTTCAAAGATGCCTTTAAAAGTTGTCTGCACCTTAACATCACTTAAGGTGCTATTATCAATGAACCTCTGTCTCCACAAGAGCAGGTTAATGAAGTGTGTACAATTTTTTGAGCTGTGGGATGCAAGTGAGCCTTATGGGCTGGAGTAAGATTTATACTAGAGGCAAACACTGCCATAAAAAAAAAAAAATCTTTTCCTCATAAAATGCACTTGTAAATTTGCCTTAGGAGGAATTTTCATAGAACTTGTTTTCCAGCAAATAAACAGCAACATATCAAAGCAGCCTCAAAGTAAGCAGGTGCTTGGAGAAAAGGCAGCCTTGCCAGCCTTGCAGCAGAATGCCAACCAGACAGGCACAGCTACGACTTTGGCCCATGAGCACAACTGGCTGACATCTTATCTGCTTCCCGTGACAAGGCAGCGATGCTCCATTTCACGCTAGCCCTGCCCAGAAAAGCACAACATGAAATTCAGACAACACAAAACTCACCAGTGTGACAGAAAATCATTCTAATAGAAACATTTCTTCTTAACGGTAACAGAAATCGCTAACTCACTGTAATGGGCTCCTGGCTTTGTAAAAATAATAGATTCACATGCAGTACAAATGAGTCCATCTCCCTTGACCTCAATGTGAATAGGTTAATTTGGCATCAGACCTTCTCGAGCAAACCTTACTTTCTTGGTTTGCCCCTTCAAATGTTCATTAATTAAACTAATGCCAACACCAGGTCTCTAAAGGGTGTGTGCAATGCCAATACGCCTCACCATGTATTCCATCTGAATAGATTACTAGAGCATCATTTTTGTCCCTCTGATATCCATTTTACTGTATTGCCCCTCCAGGCAACTAGCTGCACATTGACTCACATAGTCCCTTTTAAACAGACTTGAACCAATTCATTTCCTAGTACTGATAACAAGATTCTTAAATGTGTACAAAGGAACCAAATGTACACGGAACACTGAAATATGTGAAAGAGTTTCTAGGAAGTCCTCATCCTTTAGAATACAATGTTCCTGTGAATGATAATTGCTGTACTTCAGCAGAGGATTAGCTGTCATAATAAATTATTTCTGTTTGCCTGGAAGGAAATAAGTGAAACTTCCTTAACTAAGAAGGCCAGCAAAGGGTACAGCAGAGATGAGACTAACCTTGTCTCCTGTGCCCAAGGATACCTCTGAAAAGCTGCCATAACATGCAATAATTTGATAGTGTCAGCTAAAATTAACCTGTGTAGTGTAGAAGGATATAAGAACAATATTAAATTCCTGCTGATACTCACTTTGTATGCTATGG
Source organism: Hylia prasina (assembly GCA_013397195.1). Taxonomy (NCBI): domain Eukaryota; kingdom Metazoa; phylum Chordata; class Aves; order Passeriformes; family Sylviidae; genus Hylia; species Hylia prasina. Next base: position 133,063 of record VYXD01002148.1, on the reverse strand, counting down.
AGACTGGCTCTGATGTTCTGTGAGCCTGCCATAATAAGATTTTGAAAACCTTAAAGACCTTTAATAAGAAATTAGAATAGAAAAGAAGAAAATATGGTTTATTTTGTTGAGACTTGCTGAAGTTCTTGTGATGATGTATCCCTATAAAAATATATTTTCTTATTTTGACAGATACTCAGATGGTAAATACTTTCCTTTGTGTCCTAAAATCTCCTAGCTAAACTACTTCATACTTCATAAGTACCATATTCTTCAGTCTTTAAACCTCTTGGACATTTTCATTCAATGACCAGATGCAGAACATGGATACCTAGCCACAATTTTTCACCGCAAAAAAAGTATTTTTCATCACTATTCAGTATAATTCCTGGATGTTTATACTGTACTTAAATATAATCTCACTGTTCATTCAGTAAATCTTTCAAGAAGATTTTTATTTAAAATCAAAGTATATTTTAATAAAGATGATCAAAGGTCACTTCCTTTCCAGAGCTGGTCTGTTGTTTTTTTATCATGACTACTTACAGATATCAATGAGTTGGAAAGTAGGTTTGCAGTCTTCGGAGAATTTGAAACTACAGTGAATCCATCCTCATCATTACTTATTCAAACCATCAGGTTCCCAAGTAGTTTACACTACCATGCCCTCAATCCCTCTTTGACTACTGAAAATTAGGATAAAATACAAGAAAGGGAGAGAACCTCTCAAATCTACCACTTAACAAGCTCATGCGAGAGGCAGGATGCCTAGGTCTACTCTCTTCTTCAGTCTGTTTACTCAGCCANAAAAAAAAAAATAGAAGCAGCACTTCCAAATACAAACCAAACTCAGCATTAGTGCACTACCCTTGAAAGTCAGAGATACTGGTTCAAATCTCCATAGATGGGAAGGAGGAGGGAGGGGGTTGCTGCTCTTCTGTCTCCCAGATGTGTGCTCCAACCTACTGCACCTGACAGATTGTTAACCAACAATTTCTCATTTTCTCATTTCATCTGCTTTTCATCTTTCTCCAAAACAAAAAAAACATTGTGGTTCAAGTGAATTGGGTTCCAGACAAAGCAATGAAAGTCTTATGTCACTGAAATGAAATTTGGGGGGGGGAGGAAACCCTAAAATTAAATTTGTTCAAAAACTGTCCATTTTCCTGAGGTTTTTTTCAGTTTGTCTGCTGAAGGGGGGAGAAGTCAGAACAATTGTTTCTGTATTTCCCACACTTAAGCTCAGAAGCTGAAACTCAAAGTGAAAGACTCAGCATCAGCTTTCAGCAGTGACCTCAAACGCAAATTTGCAGTCTGTGTACTTGTGCTAAACTCTTTCATCCAGTTTCTTCAGTGAAGATTTTGCAGCATGTCTGCTTCATGTGACCCTTTATTCAAGCTCCCATCTCCCACAATGGCCCCTTTCATCACATTTATCCTAGAGACTGGAAGATGACACAAGAGAGGAGGGCTGCCTTCAATCACCTGTGTATCACAAGTGTTGCTTTTCATTAGAATTCTTTGCTGGAATCTGCTTAGCAAATAGCAAAGCTTCTTCTAGCTACATAGGTAGTTTCTACTGAACAACCTGATCCAAAAAAGTAATTATGCAAACATTCCAGTATGTATTGTATGAGAGATATGTGAACAACAGATGCCCATCCTATTTGAATGTTTCACAATAAGAATGCATTGAAATTTTTGCCTAGAAGAACATCCCTTCACCCATGGAAGAGTTCCCTTGTTCTTTTCACTGAGAGGAGAATCAAAGACATAATTATCTTAAGTGACTGAATTGTATACATATCTTCTGGTGCTAGTTTAAGCTTGACCTGTATTGTAAAAAGTAAAATTAATGTTGCAAGTGCCACCCAGTGACTGTGATTAACCATAATTTGCATTCTTTATTGAAAGTCGATAGTCTGCATGCTACCAGCTGTGAAATTGTGCAATAAGCAATAATTAAACAATGAAGAAGAGTAAATAGAACTAGTTAAGCGTGATTTGGAGCAGTGAGTAGCAAAGGTGACTTAAAGTTTTATTAGCACAAAACAGGAAAAAACAAAATACAACCAAGTGACCTATGGTTCAGTGAATAAAGAGTGAACATTTGTAAAAGTCTACTAAAGTCACACTATTGATGGAACAAGATCACTACTAAAACAAGATTATTCACTAACTTGCAGGACCAAGGGTTTCAAAGCCAAAAGGTTGATCTCTGAATATCTATGTAACTGCAGTTCATTACCTTTACTGATGGGACATTTGTTCTCAGAGGCTTGTTGGATTGCTTGGACTTTGGGTTATTTTGCAGAGGAGTGAGAAGTGTGAAAATGAAAGTTTAGAGTAGGTTTGTAGGTTTTTGAAACTTGCCATTGCATATGGGAATCTCTCACAGGAATTTGGCTTTTCACTGTTTGCAAGTCCTACTCTATTCTATGCATTCAAAATGAGATTGTTGCAGATGTGTACAGCACCACAGCACAGCTATCTCCCTAAGCAAACTAAAAAACTCAGTTTCCCTTTGGATGTTACCAATTAATTTTGTGTGGCAATAGCTCAAATACAGCTCATGTATTCTATTCCGTTTGTCAAACATAGGGTGAAGCTTCACTTGTTACAGGATCTTCACTTGTCCTCAGGTTTGAGGACTTCTTCTGATGGTGGTATTGGCCGGGGTTTAGCAAGCTGGCCAGGCTTAATTTCAGGCATTTTTTCACCATGTCTGTACACACTTACAGTGACATCCACTGTTTCCCCACCATACTTGTTCTTGACATGGATGCTATATTTGCCTGAATCTTCTGAAGTCACCCCCTTGATGGTTAAACTGGCGTATTTCCCTTGTTCCAGTGAAAATGCATAGTGCTCATCAATTTCAAAGGCCTTGTCATTCTTGAACCAAACCACTTCAGGGTCAGGATTTCCAAATACAGTACAGGTCAGATTCAGTGTCTGCGGGAGAAAAACAGAAGTAATTTTGAGATTAATAAGATTTGTTTAACCAGAATATTCACTGTATTGTTTTTAGGCTTTTTTTTTATTCTTAGCTAATTAAACTAAGACATGGTATCGTGTTCTTGAAGACTGAAAAGTAGAGTCCCTAATATTTCTTTTTCCTTTGATTCAGACTTTCCACCATCTCACCAGGAACTGTGATACAGTAATAGCCTCAGGGTTACAGTGTCTGAAGATGGTAAGCTGGACTGTCATTGCAGTCCTGCCTGCCGGAGACTCCTGACAACCCATTAGTCTGACATGAGGTTCAGGCAATGATAGTTTTAAAAACATCCTTGAAGCTTCCCTGTAGACAGCAGGGAGGAGAACTGAGCAAATCTTTTCTGACCAAGGCCTCCTGAGGTTATTGCTTGAGATGATTAAAAAAAATCACTTAAAAATAGAATACACAGCATGAATCACTGGACATTGATTCCAGGTACAGCTGACTGGAAAGTGGAAATATTTTATAAAGAATAAATAATACATAAATATTGGTAAAGTGCTCTTAAAATCATAGAATGGTTTGGGTTAGAAGGGACCTTAAAGATGATCTGCTTGCCATCCCCCTGCCATGAGGAGGGACATCTTACACAGGTAGGAACTCCTTCCACTAGACAGGGTTGCTCACAGTCCTGTCCAACCTGGCCATGCATTACATGCATGTGAAACATATTCAGAAAATAGCTGACATTATGTAATAGACCATCCTGGCAGCTTAGGCATTTTTCAACAGCTTAACTGAGATGTAAGGAGCTCGTAAAATTTTCATGAGCATTCTTCCAAATTTTTATAGATGTACTGCTGAACCCCATTTTGACCACCCTCTAAGTGTGTGTATGTAAATTTCATGTATTTAGGTACAGTGATCACAGAAAAAAATGAAAGAAACATCTGAGAAGTTGCATTGACTAGTCCATACTTTGTTTACCTTTGCTGAAAACTCACTTTGGCCCTAGAAAACTAAGCCACCTTAAGAATATAGCACATCCAGCCTTGTGTTAAGAAAGAAAAAGGAAAAAGAAAACAGGAAAAAAATAAAACAAAAAAGCCCCTACTGTTAGTACCCCCAAACTGACAATTTCTACCAGAATTTTTCCTTATATTCCCTCCACATTCCCTTTCATGTTTCACCAAATACTGATCCAGTGGGAGCTGAGAAAGTCCATCTGTGTTCACACATGCATGATTTTGAGGTATGTTTTTTTTGATTGACGATGATTGAATAGGCATGATATAACTCAGAGTGAAAAAAAAACAGGAACAAATTTTCAGTGGTCAAAAGCACCATATTCTTCACAAATAGAAGTTGTCTTGCACAAGTCAGAATGTTGAAGGCTTACATACTAACAGTACAATCTAATGGCAAGCTAAGTCTGTGACTATTCTTGAAGTAATATTGTAAAGGAGGCAAAGTTAACTAATAGCATATAGGTACTAGACTTACTATAAAATAATTAAAGGAATGATGATGCAAACACAAAAAATAAAATTTTGGGAAAATAACCTTATGTCTAATAGTGTGAGTTTTATATTTCTGTCCTTTTTGTAACATGTGCAGCACTTAATTACTATTGCTTTCAAAAGTGACATCATTTGAAGAGAAACTAATAATTAAATGATAATAATTAATCAAGTCTTAATAAGCTCATATTAAAAACTTGGCAGATATTCCACAGTCATTTTAGATAATTTGGGTCTGTTCTGCTTATGAAATTATAGATTTGAACTAAAAATAAAATTATTCTTCTTCTGCTTTCAGTTTCTATGAAACCATTTGCATTCCCTCACCTTTTGACATCAAAGTAAATATCTCACTGCTCAGCATGACAAAAGCTGTCCTTACCTTCCCATCCATTATAGTAACAACATCAGGCAAACCACCAATGACTTTACCACGATCTAGGAGTTAAAGAAAAATATGGTGACTGTGTGAAGTTTAGACATCAAAATTACTCATTTCTTAATGATTTTGGTGTTAGGACTCAGAGCTTTTTTTTTTNCTGAGCTTTTTTTTTTTTTTTTTTTTTTTTTTTTTTTTTTTTTCTTTTTTTTTTTTTTTTTTTTTTTTGGTGATATTTAGGGAGAGTTTTAATGTGCTTTATAGCCCCTTTAGAGTTTTTTGGCAGAGATTGTGCCACAGCATTCGAAACTGATACACATAACAGCCTTGAAGGTACTCCTGAGCTCGACAGTTTGTGTTTTGGGCCCAGAGCAAAGCAAGGAGGTGCTTTTAGCATCTTGGTGGCATCCAAAATCTAAGGAAAATTTGTTCTGCCACAGTTTTTGCAGGCAGAAGCATCATGTCATCACCAGGGAATTGATATAACTTCCAGTACTCCTACAGTCCCTAACTGTAATGAGCTTCCCCACAGTCTGGGCATCTGCAAGTAGTGCACAACAGGCAGCAGCAGCCAATTTTTTACTTAATAGATAGATCCCAATATTCAGTATTCTCAGCAGCTTTCAGAATCAACACCTCCTTGTATGACAGAATTCACATTTCAGCAAATCTCTGCAGACACAAGAAGATACAGTGGAGGCTAGCAAAATATGTGAAGTGTTTAGTGGATTTCCATTGCAGTTAAAGACAACAAAATCCACAAATTTCTATTGCTATTGTAATATTTTGAGCTAACAGAGGATTTCTGTAGCCACAGAACTCAGTAAGTTATGGCAGCATATCATGAGAGATGCTTTAAAAAGAACTCTAGATCACATTGTAAAACACCTATGATAAAATGTAAAATAAACTTACTCTTCTCAGCAAAAGCAGCTGCCCTAAAGTTGTTGAGAAAGAAAAACATATAATGTTAGTGATGAAATTAATAATAAAATATTTTTGTAAGCAAAGACACTGTTTTTATGGCATTAAAATACAAAAGATGCAGCACTTACTTGAGTCGCTGGAACTCTGCATACGCATCATCAAAAGCTGTAACAAAACAATTGAGAGGGTTATTTTCCATGAACATAACTTGCATAATAAACATTTCAACACTTATCCATGTTACAGCTCTTTTAAAAGCCATACAGGGTCACACAGTAGCACAATGAGAAACCAGACCCCTGAAAATTAATGCAGCTGGTGCTGAAAACAGATACAAGACTAAAAAGGTAATAACAGTTATAAAACTTAACTATGACCAGTTCTGATCAAAGACTATCTATTTTTACTGTAATTCCTCTATATCCAGTAAAATCTGCATAATCTATGAACAGGCACAATACAAATCTGATCTTATAAATATACCTTGCCCAGACAGATCAAGTGTGCGTTTGTAGGATTCTTTGCCACCAAAGATTTCAAAGGTGTAGTTCCCCTTATCCTTTTCAGTGGGTTCACATATCTGCAACCAGGCAACATCATCTCCACCTCCTATCTTTGTCTTTTCACCAGAAGAAATCTTAGATTCCCTAGGGGAAAGAAAAAAAAAATAAATATATATATATATATATATAAAAAAAATAGAGATGAGTTTGAAAATTCTTTTCCTGTATGTTGTCCATAGGAAATCATCTCTAAAAAGTCACAAATGGTAACACAATATTCCTAAACTATAGATAGACTGCAACTAATGGGCTCATTTTTCCAGAATACTCTTTGCTTCTGGGTGGGAGTATGAAACACTTCAAAAATATTAGCTTGTGTTTTCATTTCTACGATTCATTTGTTCACCCTTTTCTCATTCTTCTCACACAGAGCTATGCTTACATCTTTATGCACATACACGACTCTCTGTGAAAGTGCTTATGGTTCTGTACACTTCATACACAGTAAAATACAATACATAAGGGCTGTAAATTATAGGCAAATCACCTTTTTTGATGAAAGACATCTTTTGTCTTTCATTAACTTCAAAAATCAATTAACAAAAATTTGTGTAAAATTACCGTTGCATCAAGATAAAGTACATTTTTGGTTTTTATAAAAAACAAGAAAAGAAATTTTCTTAACTGCACATAAGTAATAAAAACTCTTAAAAAAACAATGGCATCAGCTTGACTTATCATCACTTCCTAGTTAAGAATAAAAGAAATCTCTGCAGATTCAGATCAGGTGGTCTTCTGGTCCACAGTCTCTCATGAAGAGAGGAAATAGAAGCTATTTAATAAGATTATATAAACCAGACCACTTTCAATGGCTCAAAGAGATCTTTCTTCTTTCACTCATTAACTAAAGAAATACTTCTTTTCATTCTTCCTCCCCAAGTATCTTTAGCTGGAATTTTTAATAAATGAAGACAATTTGGGCTTTTCCTTGATCACTCAATTTATTTGCCTAGACAGACCTAATTTGATTCAATAGCTAGAATCATTTTGCTGGTAAAAAAGTACTTTACCATTTTCTTTTCTTTAAGACAACTTCATTGATTTCAGGCTACCAAACTAGATTTCTGGATAGAAACTACTATATATTAGGAAATATTACATATAATTTTTCCTACTGTGCCTTGAGTGCATGATGATGGTCTAGGACTTGTATTGTATTTCATGCTATGCAAGATAGTGGATAATTAAATGCTAGCTAGGCAAAAAAACTTTTCCTTGCCATCATACTAGTATCACTATTATGAAAGAACTTTATAAATACAAAATCTGAGATATAAATACAGTAGCACAGCCCTGCAGAAGTGGTCTTGAGCTCCCTGAATGTGATAATTGACGCTCTGTTTGTGTTCCCGTCTTCATAGAAGGCATTACAAATCTAGGACAACATATTCATAAACCAGACTATTCCTGTCTAAGTCAGATCAGTTCACTGTATATGTCATCTTTGTAGGCCATTGAGAAATGTGGAAGTTGAAACCTCTTGAAGAGTTTTAAAATCCTTTCAAATATTACCTGCAGTTTCAAACAAGTGAGGGCTTGACATAACATTTGAACATGTATTTAACTGTAAATACACAGATGATGTGACTGCCTCCAAAGTCAAAGATCAGTGTAACATGAGAGTGGAAAACTATTAGCAACTTTAAAGCTCATTTTCAGCCATATTTTCAGCTCTGAGAGTGATTCTCAAGGTATTGTGTGCCCCACTGAATTTCTTTTCAAAGATGAGTATCAAAATTAAAATATTTTGGGTTACTTAAGTGTAGTGAGTGGTTTCACATTTGACAATTTTTGTTTTTTAAAATTAATGTAGTGGTTTGAGTGTCTACTAGAATTATTTACTCTTTTTCTGCTGCGAGATAGGATTAGGAGAGAAGCAAAGAAGTCTCAAAACTTACAAGGTATAAAGATAGGTTTATTAACAAAACTACAAGAGAGAAAAAATTAATAAGAATCAGAATAAAACCTTCAAAATACTTCTCCTCTCCCCCAACAGTTTCTTTTCTTTCTCACAGACAACATATAAAAACACAACTTGAAACTCTAGGTCAGTTTATCACTTATAAAATACTCTTTCATCAGTTCATTTAGAGAGAGAAGTCTCTTTCAGTCTACTATGGAACTTTCCACAAGAAAGAATAGTCTGCTTGTGGCTTTTAACTCTCACAAAAGCAGCTACCTGGGAAATCTGCAGTTGTGAAGTCCCTCCCATATTGCACAGCTTCCCACTGCTGCAATATGGGTCATGGTTCATGGGGTATCATTTTAAAGATGAACCATTCTAAAAGCAAAGGTTTTTTTCTTCATCTCTAGGAACAGTGAGCTTTTCTCTTTAGAGGGGCAGACCTTCATCTTTATCTCATCTCTCTCTCTCTGTTCAAGCTTCTCATAAGATCACAGCTACTTCAATATTTACTTAGTCCATCACAAATGCCTTTGCTTATATCTACAATTTGAATACTGTCATCATCTCCCCAATGCATATTTTTCCCAAAATTTAAAGGGATATTCTAGCATATTACAGTCTATTGCCACAGCTCATAAAAGACTTTTAGCCTAAAACCAAGGCATTTTCTCATCTCTTCCATCTAAGACGTCCCTCTTCCTTAACTGACTTCGACATCTTCATATTGTCTCTATACATGTCTTTACTCTGGCTTTCTTAAGACTCGGAGAAAGGTTAGTGTTTTGCAAGTTTTATCCGTCCAAGGAAATAGTCAACATTCTCTCCGGGCAGTGGCCGAAGGTGGTAAAATCAGGCCGCACTGCAGCTGCACCAGGATCACAGCAGCCAGACAGGCTGATGGACGCTTTTCCCACCCCTCCATAGTATCGGGGTGGGCCCGGGCTCGGAGCGGCTCCCGGGGCCCAGCAGACCACGCCTTCAGCACAGGCCAGCAGCGGGGCAGCCTTTAGGCTTGGCTGGATGTCAGTAGCCGTGGCCTGCCGGCAACTGCTGAGGCCCGGGGGCCAGAGCAGGCCCGGGGGCCAGAGCAGGCCCAGCCCCACCAGCACGGTGGAGCAGCGGGAGCTGCACGGAGTGGGCCAGGCCAGTTGTAACCGGCTCCCCAGGCCAGAAGGAAAAGAGCTTTTCCCGACATACTCTGATTTTTAACCTCTAGAGGTGTTTCTGACTCTATGATTGGTTCTACAGGATGTCAATATTCAAAGCTAGTTACTAATTGGTTTTTTTTCCTACAATTTTCTTCAATCAGTGCAAAACCAGCACATTAAGACTGTATCAATTTAGGGGAAAAAAAAATAAATCTGCTGTTAATACAGGCTTTTATTAGACTGAGAGCAGAGCCTTGGCATTCACCTAGAAGTGGAGGAGAGTTTCATCCACTTTAGAAAAAAGGCAGCCCTGAATTGGAAACTTTACCCAAATATTTTGCAATATTTTAACCAGTTGGATAATAAAACAGAAGACAAAAACTCTTGTGTTGAATAAGAGGACACAATACAGTAGATTCCTTTTTTTTCTGTCTATCACAGCCCTCCTGATGGGTCTTGGACGAGCCTTTTAATATTTCTTTTACCTTATGTACTTTCTATGTTAAAAGAGAATATGTTGTTCTGGAAAGAGAAATTCATTAAAGTGGTCCAATTTATAAATCAATGCCACAAAACAGTAAACACTAAATTGTAAAGACAGCATTTTTTCCTCAAGTAAAATTGAAAAAATATTATCATCTACCTGTGGCACCAGCTGACTTTCATTTCTTCATTGTAGTATTTCAAGAAACACTGGAGCCTTATTCCTTCCTCAGTGCAAAGAATCTTCAGTGGAGAGGCTGACTTACCTAGAATAGAGTATATGTGGATCAAATAGGAGAGATAGTGGAATGAACAGGAAATAGAGGAGTGGATTATTTGTACTGTCTGGACAAAAGAAAATTCAAGACCTGGATCACAATTCTCAAGTATCACAGAGACAGTTGTCATACCTCTCAGGGAACATCTGCTGATTTATATCAGGTGAAAGTTCAGTATAAGTTTATGACTTTATTGTCATATACAGGCATCATGACTGGAGAGATCCATTGTGAAATAATAATCTAATCATATAATTGCCATGAAAGAGTAGTGTAATGATTCTATTTGCATAAAAATTTTATTCTTTATTTGCAAGCCCTATTCTTTAGGTGGAAAGAACAGCTTCTCACTGGGAACAGATTCAGAACCTCATTCTCTCTATATCAAGGTTCACTTACTAATGGAAAGTAGGAAGAAAATTATTGCTGCAACATTTTCACAGTATCTAAACCAAACAAGCCAGGTGGAATAATACTTTGTTCCCTTTTAATAGTGACAATTAGCAAGGTCAACTGCCTGTTCAGAAACTTAATAATGTTCATAATAAAAGTTTTCTGTCTCAGCCTCATGTGACTTCAAAATAAAAAACTACATGAAAATTCAAGACAACGTTTACTTACCACTCATTCCACTCAATGCCAGAATTATATCATCATAAACTGCAGAGAGAAAGAAAAAGAGGAAGAAAATGTACCATGAAAATTCAATCAGAATATAGCTTTTTTATGTTCAGTTTAATTACAGCAGTATGGGAAATCTTCATATCCTTAAGCAAAGAAAACCATTAAAATTGCAACAGGTGTACAGGACAAATTGGAAACTGTCTGTGTACAGCATATGAATTCTGTGCTGTCTCACTCAGTATGTCAGCCTTTTGTGGAGTCAGCTGTCTGCAGACAAATCTTTGTCTCTCTCCCTTAGGCTAGAAAAAAGAAAAAAAGTCATTAAAACTGAATAGTTCACATTCAAAGGAGACTGTAGGTGAAAAAAGAAATTATCTCATTCTTGGTGAAAATAGTTTCACCTTCTCCCTGTAGGGTGGCATTTGACAAGTGAAGTCCTTTAACAGCAAGTGAAATAAAGCAGGTATCATATCAAGCTTTTGAAATATCACAGAGCTGATGGGTTTGTAGCAGGAGAGAACCCTGGAGACAAGGGCACAAGAGTGGGGAACCTTATCATAGCAGAAGAATCATATTCAGTGACACCATGTAAGATAAAAAAGGAAGAGAAAGAACCAACATAATCTAAAGAATGCATAGTCAAGTCTGAAGGATGGTTATTCAACACTGATGAATTTTTATGAAAATGGAAGTCAGAGTAATGTGGGAAGCTCAGAAAATACTACTTATGTATTTGTTCTGTATTGATCTGTATATGCACATTTTTGTCTCAGCTAAAATAAATCATGATACAGTTTCATAATTCTTTGTCATCTCCAGTATGCTTCTACTGACACCTTGACATAAGGACATGAATTGCATATTGTATCTATCTTACATTACAGATATCTGAGAAGGTAGGGTTATATTAACCATACTGTCTAAATGAGGGTGGGGGTTTTTTTCTGAGAGAATAATGGGCAGAATTTATGCAAAAGAAAAATGCTTGGGAGACTATCAATTGATAATACAGCCTTCTGCAGTAAACCACATCTTAAGAACTTGGCTGACACTCATCTTTTCCTCTTGTTACAGGTACGTCCTCCATCTGCTAAAAAGGAATTTTAAGATTTTTGGTAAACTGAGTTAATTTTTTAAAATGCCTTTCTCCTTCTATTAGGAACCTGCCAAAAATACCCATTATTTAGGACAAATGTCTACATGCAGTTGGGATGAACCTAGATTCACTTTGGCCTATTTAGTGGGACCTCAGAAAATATATCCAGGGAATTAAGTAAATTAAGTAAAATTCACTCATGTTGGCAACAGATCAGTGTTTGTTATGGACTCAGAATCACAGAATATTCCGAAGGGAACTACAAGAATGATCAAGTCCAAGTCTTAAGTGAATGGCCCATATAGGGATCAAACCCACCACCTTGTCATTATTAGCACTATCCTTTAACCAACTGAGCTCATCAGGGTCAAAGTAAACTGACATTTTTTACATTAAAAAAAATTAAATGTAAATAGAATTGTTGTATCTGACTGTGATGTCTGATATTATATGAAACCTTTTCTAAATGTCTATCATGCATCTATTTTAGATTATAGTCTCTTATTTTCATTTAACTTCATTTAAATTTTAGTGGATGCTGAGCTTGAAGTCACCTGCCCCATAGAATATGCAGTCTTCCCTGCTCCTGCTAAACTTTTTATATCCTTTATGTTTCAAGGCTAACTCCACCATTTAGGAGACCCGTTGTTTGGTTTAATAGTGCAGTTTTCATGGGTTTTTTGGTTGACATTTTCAAAGCCTCCTGAACCCACAGAATTAGATACTGTGAATTCTCTAAATAAGCATTTCACTGTGCATTTCACTGTACATTTCAAGCACAACACAGTTTGCCAAGCCTGAAGTATAGTCACTGGAAGCTGGACCCCTGACCCTATGATGGAGACCTACTGTACCTTTTGCTTATTCCAGTGGTCAGGATACACATAAACAAACCCACAGACTAAGAGAATGATATCTGTGTCAAAGGACAGGAAGAGAGGACGTGATTAATGAGAACATATTGCAAAGTGTGGGACCTGAACATGACATGAATGGTATGGAATAAGGGACAGAAATTGTACTTGTTTTGTCTGGAATAGAGTTAATTTTCTTCATAACAGCTTTATGGTGCTGTGATTTGGATTTGTGACTAAACCAGTGATGGTAACACAGGGATGTTTTAGCTATTCCTGAGCAGTGCTTGTACAATGTGGAAGTCTTTTATTTCTTCTCCTCTGACTGTCTCACCAATAGGAAGCTGGGGGTGCACAAGAAATCAGGAGGTGACACAGCCAAGACAGTTGACCCCAACGGACCCAAAGGACATTTCATACCATATGATATCATACCCAGTATATAAAGCTCAGGGAAGAAGGGGGAAGTGAGGAACATCTAAAGTGATGGTGTTTGTCTTCCCAAGTCACTGTTACATGTGATGGAGCCTGGCTTTATTAGAGATGGCTGAACACCTACCTGCCCATGCGAAACAGTGAAGGAATTCTTTGCTTTGCTTGTATACACAGCCTTTGCTCTACGCATTAAACCATCTTTAGCTTAACCCAGGACGTTTTCACTTTTCCCCTTCCAATTCTCTTCCCCATCTCAGTGAAAGAGAGTAAGTGCCTGTGCCAGGGTGAGATGCCAGCTTACCCTAACCCACAAAACAGTTTTATGATTTAGAATCAAAAGCACTCTTGGTCCTCACTGAGTCCCACACGAACATAGCACTTTGTTGCTTTAGGGTTTTTTGTAGATATTAAAGCTTAACAAAACTGAGAGTGATCTCCAATAAAATGGAGTGACTGTCTGGTTAGAAACATACTTCATCTCCTGCCTGTCAAAATGCTAGAGATTAATCACAACAATGCCCAGTGTCACCCCTCCTAAAGTGCTGATCTGCAGTTCAGGTCTTTATAACATAAGAGAAATGAAATTCAAAGAACGCCAAAAATATATGCTAATTTGCCATTTGCAAGGATAGATCTTTGACACCTCTGGAGAGCATGTGGAGATCATTATTCCATTAGAGTAGATTGAATGTTACCTTTTCCTGATAATTCAAGAGAAGATACATCATGACCTCTATCATCTGATAGTGTTGCCTTATAAACTCCTTCATCTTTGCGAGACAGCTGCAAGGAAAACACAAGATGTTTACTGATAAACTTGATAGTACTAGCTAGTACTAGATTTGCTCAACTCCTGCATAATTTTCTGAATAAAACAACATGCATTGTACGCTCTTCTGGAGAAATAATCTTACCAGAGAAGAGATGGAAACTATGAATGATTTGTTCATGCTTTTTATGGAAATGCATTTAGTTCTTAAACCTAAAAGCTATTCTGATTTCAATTAAATATCCTCTAGCGACCATGACGTTTTTTACTCTTGTTCCAAAAAAACAGGATTGATCTTGGTCAGTAAAAGTTAAAAGTACTGAACTAAGATGTAACAATGCATAACTGCAACCTACACAAACTTTAGAAATTTTTCTGCAACAAAAATGATTATTCTTTAAAATTATGTAAACTATAACAGCAAATCTATATAGTGTAATATCAGCTCCTTCATACTGCTTGCATTCAAGCAGCAACTGTAGTTAAATTATATCTATGCTAAGTAAATTATTAATTCATTACCCTTGGAGAGTTTGCATTCTGAAATCAAGCACAGTGATATTGCATTAAAGGCAGTAGGGATTTTCAAGTTTTGTGGGTTTATTTTAATTTCTTTTAAAACCTGAAGGAAAATATAAAGTTATATATAGATTGGAGATGACTTAATACTTAGACATATAAATCCACAAGCACGTAGACCATAGCACAAATTTCATAAAACTGAACGACAAGTAACAAGAGCGATCCAACACAAGGAGAAACCACGCTCCCAAAAAAAGTCTACTCAAGAAAAATGAAGCTGGTAAGTCCGTATCCTCTTTCAAGGGAAATAAAGGAAGGAAATTAGAAGAATATGAAGCAAATAAATAAACAATTTGGATGGAATGCACTTTACTGAAAGAAAATATCAGGTTTTGTCACTTCACAAAGGCAGCAACTATACAAGTTAAGGTTCCAGACAGAAGCTGGGTTATCCTGTTTGCATAAAGATAAATCTTAAGAAGCCATAAACGTCAAACTTATTTATTTTAGGCAATAAAACTGAAACACTGTCCAAAATGAATGAGTTGAATAAGTTGAAAAATTAAGGAGTAATAATAAAGAATGGTCATCCAAGGACTCTGAAGCAACTTAAGCATGAACTCTCAGCTGTTTAAAAAAACAGATACTTTTTGCTAGCAATAAAAGCAGTTATTCACCAGCTAATTGAGTAGGAGAAAATATGTTTTTTCTTACAACTGTTCCAAAAAATCATGATAGGTGGCTTACTGCTTTGTCTGGCAAATCCACAGTGTGTCAAGCAGAAGCCATCATTTGTAATGGGCAGGTGATACAGTACCTTGGGAATACTGAGGTGACATTCTCCCTTCTGCAGATCAGGCAGCTCCTCAACATCAACCCCAGAACCATCCTTGTACCACTTAAAATCAGTCTCTTTCTTTGTGTTTGCAACCTGTACAACAGAAAAGGCACATAAGCCTGGCTATGACCTGAGGAAAGATATTGCACAGTGGGAAGTCACACAGGTACTTTAAACATATGAAACCATTTTTTTTATAACACATGTCAAATAAAGCTAAGTAAAAAAAACAATTTCAACCAAGTCCTGCTAAGCAAGTCTTAGTCCTACAGTGTTTCTTTGCAGCGCAGTATACAGGTTACAACTTCAGAGCCCTGTAAAATCCTTAAAGAAAATCCTGGCAATCTCTTCCCTTAAATGGTTTTGCACCCTTGCTCTGTGCTTGTAGTTTGTCTAGAGATAGCTGCAGAAGAAGTATGTTTCAAATTAGAGCTTCTGAACCCTCCTTTACCGTTTTGTGTTTGCCCTGTGACTCCAGAGAGTTGTAACACAGAACTTAGGCCTTATCTTAGTCTTTGGCCAATTTGGAGATTTATCCCAGCTACCTAAG
The DNA here is from genome assembly GCA_013397195.1 of Hylia prasina. Lineage (NCBI taxonomy): Eukaryota > Metazoa > Chordata > Aves > Passeriformes > Sylviidae > Hylia > Hylia prasina. Next base: position 117,251 of record VYXD01002148.1, on the reverse strand, counting down.
CAATGTCTCTTATGGATAAGCTGCAGAAAGCAACTGAAATCACTATCCTGGAAGCATCCAAGACTTCAAAATTGTGAGCTGCACCAAAAATCCTTTTTTATTTTACCTTTTACATTGAGTCCTATGGGCCATACAAAGACCTGAGGAATCCTACAAATTGCAGTCTCTCCCAACAAAAAGAGGCTTAACAATGTAGTGTATATGCAGACCAGTTGTTTGAAAGCAAGAATTTTGATGTAGTAGCAACAACTCATTGAAATAATGCTTAAATAGACTACAGTTGTACCTGAAGTATTTTTCTGATTTTAATATAAAAACTGTATGTTGAATACACTTGAAATATTGCTGGATAAATTATTGTGAACTGTGAATTCAAAGAAGCTAAAAGTGCAGCTCTTTTTAGACACCCTGGCTATATATATATAGATAGATAGATAGATAAACAGATAGATTTTTTTTTTTTTACCCTCACTTTCCAAAACAGTATGGTTTATTTGACATCACTATCCCCATATCCTTCTAAAAGCCATAAAAATGCAATGGTATTTTCATGTGTAGCCTGAATTCACAGTCATTGTGGCTTTGGTAGAAGGACAGAGCCGGCAAGATATTTCTCAGTCCCCTGGCAGTTGCTTTAAAAAGGCTCCTTAAAGAAAAAGCAAAAAACAGAACAAATGGCTAGAGGGCAGCCAGGAACTTTATACAGATCTGCAATAGTTTTCAAGTGGCTTGCTTGGAGGAAAAAACATGAACCAATTTCTAACCCTTTTACACTAGAGAAATCATTCCATAGATGAACAGTTCTATGAAAGCTGTCTGTAGAGGTGACAAATAGGAGGGTCTTCTACACGTCTATCAAAAATGCTCAAATTAATCACATCTATTCTTGCTTAATAAACAGTGTGGTTGGTATGGATCCCTCCTGATCACCACCTGGCCCAAAGCGATGACTTGCTGGAGAAAAGTGAGCAGTATTTTACATTTACCAGTAACTACAAAGTGGCTGTTCCTGTAGTCCTGTGACATGATTGGCAATTTTATTTGAACAAAGCCCAAAGGAACAAGCCTTTAATGCCTTTCAACAATTTTTCATCAAAGACTGTTAGCACTCAATCTGAACAATAAATAGACTGAGTTTCAGACACATGCAATTTGCAGTGCTGAAGTTATTTCATGTTGGCATTTACTATGAATTGTTACATTTTTCACTGTTTAGCCACACACCAAAAATCTTGCTTTTGACAGACACAGTACAAATAAGGGCCAAAGTTGAGGAAGAACAAGTAGCTTCTGAAAGTTCTGAAATTTAGAATTACTAGGAACAAAATTACAGTAGTTGCTGGCATATGAAGAAAAATAAGCACAAAACAAAAAACAAAAATGAAAAAAATCATCAAATTATCTTTCAAATGGACAACCATGTTCCACAGACATTGAGGGGCTACAATATGAAGAACATGGTCACCAATCCCAGCTAATTCAGAATTAAATGCTATGTCAATCAAAACTCAATCGGGTCCAGTCATATAGAAAATAAGGGATATGTGAGGTAATACTTGATATAGTCTTTAATAACACAATCCATATTTGTCCATCACTTTTGTTATGGGCCTGGATCATACAGTCAAGTCCTTTGCCCTGCACAAGCTTCCAGTTGACGTGGTTTCCTAGCTTCCCTATGCCATGGTATGGCCTTTAAAAAAGTCAAGGATGCCCTCCCTTATAGATACTTCCTTCACATTATCCCGGGCTCTTAGAAGAGGGAAAAACTCCCTTGACAATGTTTCTTTGCAGAGGAGCACTGAACAGAGCCTGGAAGAGACCTGGATCAAGTGTTATGGTCCAGCCTTAGATGGCAGAGATTATTCCTTGATTGTTTTTATTACCTTAGAAATAGTATGGAGTGGCCACACTTCTAACTTGTTTGTCAGCTATCTGGAGTTTGAAGGACAAACCCAGGCTTTGTTTTTCAAACTCTTCCTATGTACAAATATAAGTTAAACAGCCATAAACAATAGCACCATGTGAACCTAACGGCCAGTCACATACTAACAGTAACAAACATTATAAGGTCAATAGCACAGTTAAAATGATGAGTGTGCAAGCAGCCCACATCCTAGATTTCATTTACATAAAATGTTCTGACCTTGTGAACAAAAAGCACACTGGTGAAAAGCAAATAATCAGATGCTCAGCCTTTCACAGCTTCAGTGCTATAAACAGGCTTGACAGTCAATGAAAGAAGGATAGTTTCAGATTAATTTGTAGAGAATTAAAACTAGCATAACTGGTTCAGCAACATTTAATTCCCCATGTGAATGAAAGGATAAGCAGGGTTCCTGGCTGAGGCACATGCATGTGGAGATTATAAAGTACTCCAGCAAAGGTACAGTGTTAACTAATGAGTGTTGAGCCTTAAATGGAATGGCAGCTTCAGCACCAGGTCAGTTCTGCTGGGAATAACTTGAGGTTAATGAGCAGGGGAAAAAAAAAAAAAAAGAAAAAAAAGAAAAGAAAAGAAAGGAAAAGAAAAAGAAAAAAAAAAGAAAAAAAATCCCACAAATGTGCATGTAAATTGCTCATAATGAATGATTCAAGTTAGTCTAATTATAAACCAAAAGTTATTCAAAAGAAAAAGAGAAAATTAATACAAAAGAGTCCATCTTAGATGAAAAGAGAATGAAGAAGAGTTTGATGCCTGAATTCAATTTACTTAGTTATTCATACTTCTAATTAGTCACTCTAGAAGAGCAAAACAAATGAAAATTTATCTGTTCAGAAAGGCGTTTAAAGATGTTAATAGCAGAAGTTACACCAAAATCAATACACATTATCATTGCTTAAGATTCAAAAGTCATTAGCCAAAAA
>VYXD01002148.1:73255-114361 GCA_013397195.1 Hylia prasina | reverse complement strand
AGCCAAAAATAATTTAAAAATCATGTTTTATAACCTTAATTCTAGAAGTCTTTGTAACACATTTGATTACAGTTGATTAAGTAATAGACTCTTTGTTAGGGAAATCAGAAAATGGTAAAGAAAGATTTTGAACTTTGGCTTTTTTTAGCTGTTTTTGCAGAAGAAGAAAAGGGATATATATTAAGGGATGTATATTTCATCTAAATTATTCTTATGGCTCACAATTTTTACAAAGAATCTGACCACCTAATAATACCTTTGGAAAAAAAAAATATATATACATATATATATATTTGTTTTCATTAAAACTACTGTTGAAGAATAATAAGACAGAAATTTTCATATTAAAATTTTCCAAATGATAAAAAATAGCTTTCATATGAAACTTTTGTTTTTAAAGGTTTTTTAATCCCTTTTCACATTTTTCTACCTCAATTCTTCATCACCATATTCTAAAAAATCTTTTCCAGTATATTTCCTTACCTTACAAGAAAGTAAAACTTCACATTCCTCTGTAACCTTCCAATACAAAAACTCCGAGAAGTGAGGACCTAAGAAACAAAAAAATCTTAAAGCAAATGTTGCAGAATGAAGAGTATCAGAAAGAACCAGTGAAAAAAAGAAAAAGGATGACAATTGCAACAACCTTACAGCAGAATAAGAAGGAACTCCTGAACTACCCATGCACTAGAAGGAAAATCCTGCAAGTTTTTATCATACTTACCCAGGGTCTACCTTACAGCTTAGAAATATGAATCTCATCTCTGAATCTGTGTGAACTGGGTAGTACTCCAAAATATAAAATGGTGAGACAAATTAGTTTATTGAATATCTTTGTGCCAAATTGCCAACTAAGCAGAGGAAAGAAATTAAGTAGCTACAAACAAGTATACAAATAATGTATTTAATGTAAAAACAACAAACCCATGACAAACATTGTTTGTCCAAATAATGTAAATTTTAAAAATGTATTAAATATTACAGGCAGAATCCTGCAAAGAAATATATCCTGATGAAAATTTGCTGATATACACATCTTTTTTAAAATTATTGTGTTTGCTTATCTCAATAAATATATGTCTTTGTGTTGGAAGGATCAGGGCCCAAACCTGGGAAGCTGTAAAGTCCGAGACTTTAACTTAAATCATTGAGTATTAAAAGATTTTGTCAGTTTATCCTGTAAGGTATATAATTTTTTCCTAAATGAATTTTAAACAGCCTTCAAAAAAAAAATAGAATTACATTGTTTCTGTACAGAATCTTACCTAAGCTATATAGGAAAAAGTTTTTAATTATTATTGTTACTTTCATCCAGAAAGCCATATGCTTACGAGGGAAAATTACAAACTAGAGCTCAAGTTTAATTTTTAAGGATTTCACGGGGATGGAGTTCTGAGTTAGGTATCCAGTAGCAATTTTCTCATTCAGGTACAAGCAATATCGATAATGAGTATGTAACAAATTCTACAACTGTATAACAACTATGCAACAAATATACATGTAGTTCCTGGAATTTTGCCTTAATAGAAACCATAAGGTCAAGCTTTTAATCTTCTTTATCTGGCACTACTTGTCTTGTCTGTCTATTCTTCTGTCAATTATATTGAACAGACAACTTGTATGCTTAAAACTAAATGCAATTAAATGTTTTATTGGACCAGAGCCTACAGTAGACACACTTCTCCTGAATATTAAGCAAAGAACCTTTTGTGAGAACTCCTTTTTCTCGTCTTAGTGAAGGTTCTGTCAAATTGCCAGTGTTGGAAAATACAATCCACCAAGGTTTCAAGTGTCTCCTAAGACTGAAGAATACACTCATCCTCAAATAAAGAACAGAAGCTGTAAGAACTTAGCATTCACCAGAGATGAATCATTAGCTGCAAACTGGGCCTAAAGTAACCAATCTGCTCTGTCTTACCTTGTTTTCTGAGAAATTCCTTTCGTTGGAGCTCAGACTCAGCCAATACTCCCTTGAATGCTAAATTTTAGAAGAGGAGTAAGAAAAATGAGTTAGTCACAAAATCACTCCAAGAATAATTGCAGTTCACTTCTTCATCAAAGTTTCAATGTTTCAATGTTTCAGTGAACATACCATCTCCAATGAGAACTAATGATGACTGGTTTTTGGCCTTTCCATCCTGAATCTGTACTGTGTAGGTACCTTCATTGTCAATTGTAAATTTTTCCATCACCATTTCTATAATGCCATTTGAACGGTCACAGTTTATTTTATGCCTCTGAAATAAACAAATAAGTACTTTAGTATAGTGTAAAATACTTATGATTCCTATTCAATAAATGATGATTTATATTCCTTCCCCCACAGTCAATCTTTGTCATGTCCTTTTAACTGTAAAAAAAGGGAAGAAAACTCTGCTTTTATTTACTGTTGTACAATAAGATCCCAGTGGTGACAGAAACCTCTGTGTGCAGCTGCATTTGGAATTCTCAAGTCATCATAATATATCTGGTTTGTATTTGAAAACAATTGTTTATGCCACTGTTCATATTTGAAGAGCTTAACAGCCAGCCTTTAGCTGCATTACAGATTCCAGTTCAACAAGGGGGTTTGCTAGGCAGAAGCACTATTCCTAGCAGAGTCCAGAAACAGTCGGAAATATTACGTTTTTAGACACAAATGTGGATCTTCAAATAAATCCATCACACCAAATCCAAAAAGTCATCCCTACTAAATATCTGAGACATATATAGTAGTCAAAAGTAGATGTTATTCTCTTATAAAAAACAGTTTATCTAGGAAGAGTATAATGATTTTCTCATTTAATGAAAGCAAATGACCATGAGAAAAGTAACTTGTTCACACCCCACAGAGTTTCTATGAACCAAAAGGGATTGACCAAGTCCAGCAGAAGAGAGGCATAATTCTGTCAGGACATATAGTTACCCAAATAAATGTTTACAGAATACACAAAACATCAAATATTGACTTGAATTCAAGGTTAAATATGCTTTTTATTGTTTGTGTCCTTTACGTGTTTGTTTTTTATTAAATGTTCTAGAAAAATAAATTATTGCCAAGCATCATCACAGAAGCAGAAAATTACAAGCTAATACTGGACAATCTTTGCAAAATACGTGTATTGAATTTTCAGGTACTGTTTTAGATAAAGCCATGTTTTACTAATATCCTCTTTTATTCAGTGAGTTACAACTATGAGGACAATGTCACCCACTAATAGTGATGTTTTTGGAATCACAACTAACAAATTCCTAAAGCTAAGTAAATATAACCCACAGAAGTTTCTTGGTGAATATTTTTAGGTAAATTATGTGGCCAAGGATATTACACACTAACTTCCAGTCATGATTGCACAGAACAGTAAATGTCACCATCTAGAAGGAGTTGCATGAAGTGAATTACTATAGACCCTGTTACTTTTAAATTTATTATACATACTGTTAAAAGGAGACATGACGATTTAAAAATAGAATGTTTTAATAAACCTGTTTATTGGTATCTAAAAGAACAAAATGGTATTAAAGTAACAGATAGACAAAGTTTAAGGAAGGAGAAGAAAGAAGAAACGTAAAAAAAAAGCCAGTAAAAATGCCACATATTAAGCTCTCTAGAATCTTATTGAAATGGAAGAACCTCTAAGTCTCCTAAGATTCAAAAGTAGCAGGATTGACCTAGGATTGATTTGATTGAGCCTCAAAAACAGACTCACTGTTGTATGGACAAGAAGTCTGGAAGAACAGTGTCACACAGTCAAGTACTGGCATCTTCAAATATATAAATTTTTTAAGTCTTAATGGAGTTAATGGAAGAATAAAGAAAAAGAAAAGATGTGGAATTAACAAAGCAGCAGTCAGCTAACAGATTGATCAGGATAATAATTTTTAAGGGATATGCATGTTAATTTGGATACATGATTTCCCATACATAGTGCAAAGAAAGATACAATGTCAAAGAATAAGACAAGATTAAATTAATTGGGAAATTAAGTAGAAAATCTACTCGAGTAAGAGTTCATCTGTAAGGTGATAGGTGAGGAAGGTTAAAAAGAGCATTAATAAACTTACCTAAACTGTCAAAAAGTGCAAATTTCAAGGTGCAAAAATCAAATTCTTACTTAGAGCCTCTTCCCCTCAGAGGTCAAGGACTACACTGGCATTTACTTCATGAGTTCCCAGGAAGATCATTAAATTAAATTTTGCCAGAAGCAGAAAAGTTAAAAAAAAAGCAAGATGTATGTTTTAATCTTATTCTTTATGACACTTTTTTCCCTACTTTTATTAAACAAAATATTAAAATATTAAAATAGTAAAATTAAACCTGAGTAAATGAGGCTCAGTTCATTCCATTTTGAGCTTATTTTGAAATCTTACCAAAAACACTCCCTGTTAGGACTTAGCAGGAAAAATTTATCACTTCAGCCAATGTCAAGCATGAGGCCACAATTCACCAGCATAATGGTCTATTGAACATGTTCAGTGACTGTAGCCCAGTCTCCAGACAGGTTTTAGAGTGCAATTAGCCTTCTAACTATTGCCATTATGCAGCAAGATGAAGTTCAATGATTTTATGGGCATCATAAATATTAGGCTTTTATGTGACTTTCCACAAAAATATCATCTGTCTCCAAACATAAATGTCACCTGTGGGTTACTAATTAAAGAGGTGAAATAATGCACCTTCATTTCAAGACTCTTTCTGATGTCAACACTTCCAAAACATATGTGAACTAAAAATAGCTCTGTTCCATGAAAATTGCCAAGACAGAGTATTGTCATTTCAATACATCCTAGGCATGAATATTCATGTTTTCAGTGCTATGGTTTATTACTTCTTAAAGCAAGAAAAACAGAATTATTTTACTCAGATATACTTCCTCTTCCACTTGTCAATATGTAATTAAAGTAAATGCTCTTTGCCTTCCAATAGTATAAAAATGCTAATAAAGCTTCTCTGACCCAAACCAGGATTTACATTCTCAGGAATAAAACGAATCTTTCAAACAGCTGCATTGGAGATGAATTCTTCACAGGAATATATTTCCAGTGCTGTGCTCATGACCTATAGATAAACCATACTATTGCCCTGCAAAGGCATGAACTTGCTTTCTTCTCAGCCGAATCTGAGAGCTTTTTTATGCCCCCTTATATGTGAGGTCTTCCTGGAGCTATAAGAATGCAGGAAGCTGGTGGCCTACCCTTTCATCTCTATGTAGCTGTTCAGTTCCCAGTTTCTAATCCAAAAATAAAAATAATAACAATAACAGAAAGTGATACCATATAAAAAATTTAAGTCTATGACCACTGCTGCATTGTCAAGTGCCTCCCATATTATGTATAAAACTAGTAATATCAGCCTCAGAGAGCCTTTGAGAACAGCATGTCTTGTTGGTTTGGAATCCAAAACTGTACTTGAAGCAGCCATTTTCTTGGGCTATTTTTTCTAAAATATTTGTGCTTAACACTGGTCTGTGTGTAAATTCTCCTTCTGTTTGGCTGTTGATCATCTAGATACCAAAAATGAATAGAGGAAGTCCAACCCTTTTTCCAGTATGAATAGTCTCACTCTGCAACAGGAATTCTATACTGGAAAAAATACTTGAGTTATAGATTGGCCTTCTTTTCAGGTATTATCACACTTTAATAACATGATATAAGAATATGAATAAGAAATTATAGGATCCAGGGAACTACAGGCCTGTCAGCCTGACCTCAGTGCCAGGGAATATTAAGAAGCAGATACATCTTGAGAGACACTAAGCAACATGCACAGAACAAGAAGGGGATCAGGCCCAGCCAGCATGGGCTTGTGAAAGAGAAGTCCTGCTTTATTGACTTGATAACCTTCAGTGACAAGGTGACCCACTCAGTGGATGAAGGAAGGGCTGTAGATGTTGTCTACCTGGAATTAAGCCAAACCTTTGACACTGTTTCCCACAACATTGTCCTGGAGAAACTGGCAATTCATAGCTTGGATGCATGCATTAGCTCCTCGCTGAACAGCCAGGGCCAAAGTGGTGGTGAATGGAGTTAAACCCAGTTGGTGACTATCACAAATTATGTTCTTCAGACCTCAGCAGTGGGGCCAGTCCTTATTTTTATCAGTGATCTCGAAGAAAGGATCAAGTTGGGTGGGTGTGTTGATCTCCCGGAGGATAGGACAACTCTGCCGAGATATCTTGACAGGTTGAATAGATGTCTTGAGACCAATTGCCTGAGGTTGAACAAGGCCAAGGGCTGGGTCCTTCCCTTGGGTCAAAACAAGCCTTGGGGAGGAGTTGCTGGAATGCAATCCAGTGGGAAAGGACCTGGGGGTGCTGGTCGACAGCTGATTGAGCAGGAGCCATCAGCATGTGCCCAGAGGAGGTCAAGAAGGCCAATGGCATCCTGGCCTGTATCAGCAACAGTGTGGCCAACAGGACCAGAGCAGTAATTGTTCTCAGCACTGGTGAGGGCACATCTTAAATCCTGTGTTTAGTTCTGGGCTCATCACTGCAAGATAGACATTGAGGGGCTGGAGTGTGTCCAGAGAAGGGCAACAGAGCTGGCAAAGGGTTGGGAGCACAAGTCTGATGAGAAGCAGCTGGGGGAAGTGGGGTTATTTAGCCTGGAAAAACAGAGTCTCAGAGGAGACTGCAGTGCTCTCTACAACTGCCTGAAGGAGTTTGTAGCCAGATGGGAGTCTCTTCTCTCAGTTAACAAGCCATAGGACACGAAGAAATTGGCAGCAAGGGAGTTTAGATTGGATATTAGGAAAAATTTCTTCACTGAAAGGGCTGTCAAGCATTAGATCAGGCTGCTCAGGGAAGTGGTTGAGTCATCATCACTGGAGGTATTTAAAAAACAAGTAGAGGTGGCACTTAGGGACATGGTTTAGTGGTGGAGTTGGCAATATCCTGTTGGAACTTAAAGGTCTTTTCCAACTTAAATGACTCTATGATTCTATGATAACAATAGAAACCTGCAAATTTCTTACACAAAATCATTTATGTGTAGTATTCATTATGTACTTACGTCACTGTTTTCAACTTCTTTATCATTAATAACAAATCTGAAAGTAGAATCTGGAGATAAGCTTTCAGCCTGAATCCAGAAACGAACTTCTCCTTTATCAAGAACCTCATAAGCTAATTCTGATTTCAGTGGTATTGCTACAAAAAGAAAAGAATGAAAAATCAATAGTTCATGAAACCTTGTGAGATATAGAAACATCATAGTAAAATACTAGCAATTTTCCATTATGGATTTCTGGATATCAAATAAATTTTACACAGGGAAAAGCCCTCTAATGCACCCTTTGGCTGATTTTTAAATTAATTTCACAAAGGGAGAAGAGAATTTTCATAGTACTGTTTGTACATTGTGTAAGGATTTGGCTAGTAACAATCTATAATGTATTGCCAAAGTTAAACTTCAGAGACATTTAGTAACAATGACTTTATTCAATGTCAACTAATATTCTTCTAAACAAACTAAAAGATAATGAAGCAAGGTGTTCCATGGTAAATAAGGTTGCCATAAAAAATGAAGTTGCCATTGTCTTAAGAAGAATCTTTTTGGAACTCCACTCATTAGTATGTAATTATATTCCTTCTAGAAGTATTTAATAGATTCAGATATTCAACTTACTTGGATTCTTTATTTCATAGCTTAATGCCATCAAACGTTCAAACTCTGAAAATAAGAAAAATGTTCATGTTTTAATTTTTCTGAAAAATACAGACAGCGAAATGAGTGTTGATGAAAGTAAATATCAGCATCAGCAAAGTTTAAATCTCTTTAAAGCTTGTATATATTCATATACAGAATAAAATCAGAATTAAAAATCAGAAAATTACTGAAAAATAAGATTTAGGAAACTTAAATTCTGATACATGGATTTACCAAATGTTCCAGTTGCATGCGTTTAAGTGCACACTCTCTCATGCAAGGGAATCTAAACAAAGGCCAAAAACTCTTTTAAACTTTAAAAATAGCAATATAAAAAAAGATAGGAAACAATAGCTTCTAAGCAGCATATAAAGTTCCTTTATCTCCTGACTTCCTTTCTCAGACTGTTCCTGAAAATTTTGTTTTACTGTGGCCAGAAAGATGATCAAATGCATGTTAGTCTGAAAACAGTACAGAAAGTTCTAGTTAATGCACTAGATCTTCATGAAGGCTGTGTGAGTCTAGAATTCCATTTTTTAGATTTTCATACTAATCCTATTTATCATTGTCATTACTAACAAAGATTTGGAAAATGAACATTAGTGACAATTCCAAATTTACAGATAATGTAAAGACCAGAGAAAATTAGCATGGATTTATGACATTATAGAGGATTTAGCAAAATTACAGGAGAATTTATAGCTTTTGAGACAGGAAATGGGCAGTGAAATGATGGGCAGTGTTAAGATGCAAAATCTGATACAGGGGTCCAGGGATCTCTGCAGGGATCCAGTACAAATAAAATTGTAATTTTCAGTGACATATCAGGGAAAGTATGGGATAAGATATGCTTTATGTAAAAAAATAATTTCAAAGGTAGAGCAGATGGTGACAAGACCTAGAGAAAGATTTCAGAGCTTCAAAACTCAGACAAAGGGCAGTTCTTATGATAATGGCTGATAAATCTTCCATGTCATGGAGAAATTTTTTTCCTTTTTTTTTTTTTCCCTGAACATGGATTTCTTCTCAACACATGCTTGGAAAGGGTGGTATAACATGTTTCTCATTGTGATTCCTTAAATGGCTTAGTAGGTTGAGAAGCACAGGGATTTTAATACTCAAGGAACTGGCAGAGCAATTACAGCCAAGGACTGAGAAAGCACCAAAGTAATTTTTATTTTATGTAAAATAGCAAACTTTCTTCTTTGCTTTTTTATGTCAGCATTTCTCAATGATAAAACAGAGTGAGACTGAAGCAAATTAATTGGGAATTCAATGAAACAAAATAGCTACAATGAAATAAAGCAAAACTAATATATATGTTAGCCAAATGATAATTTGACCCAATGTTTTTAGACCTTGTTAAAGCATCATTTTTTTTCTCACTAATTTCCTGCATCTTGGTTATGAGAAACTGCATCTACAGCCTCAAGCACAACTGAAAGTGTAAAGGATATTTACAATCATTATAATCCCAGCATAAAGACAACAATTCTAATTTGCCATATTATTATCTTTATCTAGAAAATGTTGCCTGAAGTTATCCCCGCTTTCATTATTATGATAATCAGAAAAATAAGTAACCACATAAAGCCTGTTGTGTGTTCTTTTTTTGTTTTTCTTCACTGCACAGAAAATAATGTGGGAGTTGTAGGGTTTTATTCTTATTTTCTGTGGCCAATTTTTAGTGCACTTGAGGTGATACCGTGAAGAAAGATTTGAAATTATAAGGAACTTACCTTCATCATCCATAACGAAGCTGGAGGAAACTCCATCTGTGTCACTAACTGAGATAGAGTAAGTTCCCAAGTCTGATTTATCAGGATTTTTGAAGTACAGCTTAGAACTAAAATCACCAATGAAGAAGAATACAATTAGCTGGGTATCACATTTTTAACATGACTTACTGATCTCCTTTGGTAGATTGGCATGACTTACTGATTTCCTTCTGTTTCAATCTTAAACTTATGAGAATCATCAATCTCCTCATAAGATTTACCCCATGCAAAATGAGATGCATCTGTTGCTTCTTTGCACTCAAAAGCCAGGTAAATATTACCCTCATCATCCACGCCTGAATAGATTTCTTTCGTTCCTGCAAAATAGGAATCAACTCAAATGTCAAGACTGCATTTTTCTTTCAAGGTGTAATTCATAAATTACTAAAGCCCACATCTATTTTGTCCTAAAAGATACTGATTTTATTAGCAGGTCTTAAAGCAGGTTTATGTCATATGCTGACTCAGCATCGCATGCTAGCAAGTTTCCTACTCTACATGCAAGAAAGGAGTGATAATACTAATAAATGCTTATTGAGATATAACTGAATATGAGATGACATGAAAGTTTAAACAAACCGATTTTTTTATCATTCCTGAAGCTTTAATAAATGTGTTCTCACAACAATTAGCACCCTTGTTAGAATAAAAACCAGAATAACTGATTATCAAATAACTCCTGCAGTAAGCAAAGGAAAAAATTCTAATCACTGTCTCTGTATCCACATGATATTTTCTTTAAATTTTAAGGCTAAGAGCATCTTAATTCTTTAAATACTTATATGTGATATAATATCAAATTAGGTTGACTAAATTCCAAATATTTTAGTATTTTAGAAACAGAGGAGATTAAACAGTTCATTTTACCTGGCCGTTCTTCAACAAGCACTGGTTCAGATATCTCAGATGACTTGCCTACCCCAGCATCATTCACTGCACGAACTTTGAAAACATAGGTATGACCCTCATGTAAATCAGTAACCTTAAAAAATATAAAGGGCAAAGCCAATTTAAAAACAGTCTAAACTATTTTGTTCATTCATATGAAGATATTAGCAGAAGCTGAAGTTCAAATACATATATCTTTTTTATACTCAATCAGAAGGTCTACTACTCAGTTTTATATTAATACTAATTAATAAAAATGTTACCTTAAAATAGCGCTTTGAAGTAGGTTTTTCATTAGCAGTGATCCAGTCTTCTGTATCTACTTCTTTATAGTCCACTAAATACCCACTAATAGGGCTTTTGCCTTCATACACAGGAGCTTTCCACAGAAGAACTAGTGATGTTTTTCTAACTTCACATATCATGAGATCATAAGCAGGACCTAAAATATTTCAAATATTGGAAATTCACTTCAATATAATTAAGTTTTGCAAGCTGTCCCCATAGAGGCTGAAATGTATTGCTATAATTTTTACTGTATTAGCTTTCAAAAATCTCATCCTTTACAGTACACCTAGTATATGTGGTATTCAGGTTATTTTCACCTCATGGCTGTATACAGCAATACCTGCCTTATACAGAGAGTGACATTAGTATTCTGAAGCATACTTGCTTAGCTAGATCTCAGTAACTCTATTTTAAGGTTAAGTTAATCACGTGGAAAATCCATGCAGTTTAAGATTTTCCAACAAGCAAGAGAGGTTTCTAATTTAACTCACCAGCCTCACATCAAAGTTGCTTCACTGTGCCTGATTCAGGTTCATAATTTAACATCAGGATTTTTATCTTTTCATTAGTATACATGAGCCATGATTTTTCAAAGTAATCCAAAATCCAGTGGCACTAAGGGACTTTGGATCAGGCTTCTTGTTCCTGACAGAAGAATTTTTATTGTGAACTGGATAGCTGTAGCCAAGAGGAACTTGTCAGGATGAATGATATCTGTTAGGAGGAAAATTTAAACCAAAAATATCCTGATACTCTACAAATAAGTGAGAGTTTATGTTTGCAACTCCAGGTTATGTCCTTCCTACTATACTTTCCTCCTTCATCTAACTCCTGAAGTGATTTTCAGTTTAAATTATTACAATTATTTTCCACTATACTCTTGATATTAATTTACACTAGTAAATAAATATCAATGTAAAGGCATAATCACGTAAGTTTCCTACCATGGTCAAACACCCATGACAGAATACTCATCTTCAGTCAAATTATGTTGCTTGCTTCTTGTGCTTTAGATGTAGAACAAGGAAAGTTGAAGATTTAAGGATTAACTTGAGACTTAAGGATTTCCTCAGTTTTCAAGACATTAATTTTCCATACAACACATCTTACCATGTAAAACAATAAAAAAAAGTAGTGGAAAGCCTTACAAATAAATCTGATTGCCATTCCAGCCTACATGATCTTAACCAATGATGAATGAATATAAAATTTGTAAAGGATGATATTCAGCAAATATACTGGGGGAAAGAAAAAAAATGGAAAAGTTTTTCTCCAAAGTGGATAAACACATTTCAGAAAAGAAACATATCAAATATCTGTTGCAGACCTCACAAGGACAAATAATAGATTTCTCATGGAAAGACTGCCATGTTCAACGCACCTAAAGCCTTCCATCAGGGCTCTTTAAAAATACCAATCTGAATGTCTGTATTTCCACAGATAATTAAAATTTCACTGTCAAATGGACCCAATAGAAATCTAGACAGTAAAAGGAAAAGTGTAATGAAGCATGTTCTATTCTGAGGAGTCTGAAATGCCAGACATTTTATTTAAAGCAATGTAAGATAATCCATTAACTATCATTTCTAACTCACAGAAACTCACAGAGTCACCTAAGACTAAAGTCCTGTGGAAGGATGAAATAATTATGGACTCTGGGCAAAGAATCCATCACTTATGCTGGAAATCTTGCAAAAGGTTATGACCTTTCTAAGGAAACATTCCTTCTATATCAAAAGATGGAAGAATACTTTGTTGACACTGAGAGGATATTGCAGTCGCATCACATTAGTCCTCAGTATCTTCAGTAAGTCAGGGAAGAGGGTCAGGCTCTTTCTCCCAGTCTTAAATCTCAATTATTTCTCTTCATTATTGTTGAACCATTGTTTAAAAATGTATTTTAAAAAAGGCTTGTGAAATATTTGATGGGTTTGGAGATTTGGGGTTTTTTGCAGAGTGGGTAAGGTTCAGTGCTTGTAGTGTTTTTTTTTAAGTAGGAGGAAAGCAATACTGTCTATTCAACTCATATCATAATGAGAACAATGTAATTAGCCAAACACTAAAAAGGTCAGATTTTTCATTATGGAAAATTCAGTCTCTTGATTTCATGAAAAACCTTTTATTTTATTTCTTTATCTGTCATTTAAAATTAAGGATAATTTTACTTCTTTACACACTATGTAATTTCGATGGTGTTTTGAAAACACTGTAGAGAGCATAAATAGTAGATATTTTTTTAAAGGAAAATAATTGTTCCAATGATAATGCATTTACACTAAATATTATGAGATTATAAGAAAATGTACTTAAAGTGAAATGAGTTAAGGTCAGGAGATTAACTATTTTGTTATTGACAGATCTGTCATGTCATTAAATTCATGTGGTAAGATTTATGAACTCTGAAGAATTTATCTAGAAAACATAAATACAAACAGCTTTTCGGCAAAGAATATGGGCATTTAAATAAACTAGACTAGGAACTTAACAGGGTAATTTTTTTTTAGAGGTCAGATAGAGGGGGATTTGTAAGCAGGCAAATGACTTGCAGGAGCTGAAGTCACGGGTACTCTACTCAGCATTGAAAAATATTTATTTGGAGTAGTGCCTCCAGTTTGTGCACTGCCATTCAAGAAAGAAGTGAACCAACTAGAAAAAGTTCGAAGAAGGGCAAAAACTTTTTTCATTGACAATAAGGAATACATGATCTATAGAGAAGGTTGCAGGAGGAAAGATTCAGGAGTATAAGAAAATCTTGTAAACTGCAAGCATAGTAAGATTAGGAATGGATCTTGTCCAAAGAACCTGGAAATTTCATGAGGAGAAGACTTTAATGATAGATTAGACCTCTGTCAAGGAGATGGATATAGATAACCTGCAAGTGACCGAGCAGCTGGATTTGAGAGTCTGTCCTAAACAATTCCATGATCTTACTGAATGTTTTCTTGTTCCAGGTAAGAACAATCTTTTATCTATAGCATAGAAAAGAAAACTGAAATTTCCCCACCATGTTATGCCACCTCACTAGTAATTTTTATAGTTTTACAAATTCAAATTTAGGATTGGATTTGTAAATCTAGGAAAATAGAAATATTTTAAAGTGGTAGGCCCCTGTGTTTTCACTATGGGCTGTACTTGTGACACACTTTGTTTAAGCAAATCAGTCCAGACATCAGAAATAGCTTCAGCAAATGTGTTGCTCAGTATGAGTAATGGTGTTACAGTGTTATAAGAGGAATCGACCTTCAGAAACCCTTTTATAGCTTATTTACAGCTAATTAAGCATTGCTGCCTGGACTAATTCTGTAAATATTTACCATTTTTATAGTAAAAATATTATGAAGAATATATTATACAAATCTATAAGATATATACATAGCATGCTTATTATATTATGTATTACCTAATAAATGTATATGCTCACATGCAGTAGATTACAGTTTAACTACCTTTTGGTGAAGGTCCCAGATTGACAGAACTTAATAATTGCAATTAATAGTCTTAACAATAGATAATTTAAACACAGGGTTTGAGTACTAGGACACAGTCATTCCTACTGTATGATGTTAGCACATTTTTTCTAACACCTGGCTAATAATAATCTCTCAGGTAACACCCAGGTACAATCTAGGGGAAACACACATGCATGGGCACACTATTTGAGAGCAGCAGACTAGCTATGCTACTTGTCTCTGTGTCAAGAATCAGGCCCCTCTTATGTGTTATTTATGACCAAAAGCTAACATAGTTTTGGAGTCTGAAACTTCAGGAATATTCTTAGTAGACTGCATTTATGGTGCAGAGGTATTGTACAGGTGGTGAGTGTGAGGTGAAGCTTGTAGGGCTTGAAGAGGTGACAGAGACACAAATGTAGACTAAAGGCTCAACATTCTTCTGAGATGGTGAGAACAGCAAAAGAAAGGGACACTCAACAAGCTAAGTAAAGGTCATCTATTCCCAGGAGACTCAATGTCATCATTGGAGGTGTGGAGGTAACTTTTAACAGATCTCAGAAGCAAGGGCAATCTCAACAGGTACTATGGAAGAAATGAAGCAAAAGACATTCTGCAGAGTTTGGCTGGAACTCTGTGGCTGTGTTTTAAGGACTTTATGTTGAATTGAGATTCATGAAGAACTGATAGACTTACCAGGTTCTGGCATAGTCCAGGCTTTACACTTAAAATGCTCACTGGGGTCTGAAGGTTGACCTATTCCAACCAGATTTGCAGCAGCAACTTTGAATTCATAGAAGGCATCTTCAGTCAAATCTTCTACCTTTTTTCATTTGAGAAAACAATATATGAGAAGCCATGATTCATAATCATTTAATAAATACTTGAATATAAACATTAGTTAATTATCAGGCCTTACTGCCCTGCTGAAGGATCTAATTTGAAGATTTTACTCTTAAACCAAACACACTGCAGAGTTTTATATGTCCACATTTCAGTCACATCACCCTAGGAATAACAGCACTCATATATTGGCATGAAAAGTTGTAAAAGTTTAGAGCAAAGATTCAAGGAGACCAATCAATGAATGACCACCAGCAGATACTTATGGGTGAGTGTTCTAAAATGAAATACCTTCTTGCATTACTTGTAAATAGCTGTTCATAAGCTATTCACTTAAGCAAGCATTCAAATGGTGTATTGGTTTAAATGGTCACAATGGACTGACCTAGGAAGAAAAGGAAATTATAGGAAACTAAAAGAAAAAGTAATCCAATTGGTTCCACAATGTGCTGATATAACTCCAGGAAAGAGCCCCTCAGTAGTATTTTGTGGCTTGTATGAATCTTTCACTTAATGTTGCCTACAATTACAAAGTGAAAAAGTAAGCACTGGTAATGGGATGCGCAGAATCCATAATATTCCTCTGCAAGCATCCCTGGTAAATGAGCTCTGATTTATCTAATGAGCCCATCCCCACACCACCATCTCAGATTTTGAGCTCAAAGTAGAGCACTAAAATGTATTAATGTCTTGACACCCAGAATGACTCATGGCAGCAGCCCTCTTCCATTCTTCTTTTTCCAGCACACCTAAATACAAAAAACCAAGTCTTCGACATCTGATTCCTCTGAATAATATTCCCACAATTATATTTAATCACGTCTCAAGAGAGACAGCTGAGAGTAGTACTCCTAGTGGGGATATCAAACAGTTTTAGGTTTTCATGAATAAATAGTTCTCTTTGAAAATGTGAGATAAAAAAGGATTTTGGTGTCATTTTTTTTAATGATTAAAAACATTATGGCAACAAACAAAGGGGGTAACATCAAATACAAGACCAAAGCAAACAAGGTAACGTGGGAAAGTCAGGCACTGAAATAATTTCCTGAAGACAAGGAACCATATAGTGTGACCCACAAGACAGAATAACAGATCAACCTGTAAAAATGATTTTGAAATCCCAGGTTATTAAGGGAAAGAATATTTGTGGGGTGCCTATAGAATTATTTAATCAGAGAAGGTTAAACCTTTAGTGATTTCCCAGTGCTGCACTGAATGTCTCAGGCATTCTCTGTTTGCAGTATGTCATAAAATATTCTGTGCTACTAAAAGCTGTCTTGGTTTTATTTCCCATCAGTATTTCAGATTCTAGCCATCCAAACTAGTGTACAAAGATGCACCTTTAGGCACAAATACAGTTACTGGCAGGACTGACACTTAAATATGTAGTTAAATTCTCAATGGTGGCCCCTAATTTATATTACACATTTGTTTACAAATGCATTAAAAATAAAAATATGTGGAAAACATTGCTTGGTATTGCCCTTTCATACCTATCCTATCTGCTCTTTTTTATTTCTCACCATCCTTGCTCCATCTGCTACATCAGAGATGCCAGTCATAGAATCAGTCACAAGCACACATGCGCCTGAATATTGCTGCCTGCCTTCTATGCATGAAACATTCTTCTTCAGCTCATATGCATCATTATCTTCTACTTCAGTGTCAAATACCTGCAAGACTTACTTCTGTCCTGAGGCTTACAGGAAATTTGCAGAAATAAAATTTTAAGCATTTGTGAATAAAATCTGATTGTTTAACTTAATTTTAAAAGTACCACATTGATTGTTTACTTGCTATATCCTATCTCCCTAACTTTTCTTCATGGAAGTTCACATCCAAATTTTCCTATGTTAAGAAACATTTAATATATTGCAAGTGTAACCAGAAGTAATTTATTTCAAAACTGGTACTCTGCAAAGGAGGTGACAAGATATAAGGCTGAGTTCATTAATATACATGCTTTTTCAGCTGAAGGTAGATTTTGAGAGTAAAAACAGGGACAGTTATATTTTTTCTCAACCCATTTGTAAATTTCATTTACAAATCCTCAGTTCTACAGAGAGCAGCTATCTGTCCTGCTAAATTCTTCCATCCTTTCTCTGTATGTTGTTATAGTGGTGATGCATACAGTGATCATTAATGAAAATAGCTTGTGGAACATTTTATATCTCATCTTGTTCCTTCTGAAAAATGTGCTTCAAACTTTTCCTTCAAAAAATATCTTATCTGAACGGCCTTATTTGTATTAGAATTTCATATTAGGGAATGGCACTGATTCTTTAGTGCAGATTTAACCTTGTTGCGCTCCAAATGGAAGGGCCTGGTTTTGTTGAAGCAAGTATTTAAAGAATTTCTCTGTTAAAAAAAAAATAAATTCAAATCAACTCCAAAAATACAAAGATCAAAAAATACTAACCGTATAAATTGTCCGGGTAATAAGGGAAGAATTGACTTCATGCCAGTTTTGATGGTTAGCTTCCCGTTTATCCATATAATAACCAAGGATTGGTGAACCTCCACTGTATGTTGGTGCTTTCCAGCCAAGGGTCATGGAATGCCCATCACAGTTCAGAAGAGTGATACCATGAGGATATGAAGGACAAGCTACAAGGACGTAAGCAACCTGAGAGTTAGGACAGAGTCTGAAACACTGCAGTGTTTAGAAGTGTTTAGAAGTTGCTTGGCATTTTTGATATTGCTTCTGCTTTCTGCAGCATACTGCTCTCAGCTGCATAATGGTATCAAAGTAGTAGTAAAGTTGCTAACCAATATTCATTTTATCACCAGATATAAACATGGAAGGTTTTAAAACATCTGCCTAATGTTTTGTCCTCTCAGAAGATAGCAAGGAAGAATAGATGATCTTTGCAGGGAAATAGTAATGCCTGCAAGTGTCTCCAGACCAAAAATTATGCTAAAAGATTTAAATGGGTCAGAAGATCTCTTTCTAGTTAGGGGAAAAAAAAAAAAAAAAAAAAAAAAAAAAAAAAAAAAGCTGATCAAATACTTGTGGAATACAGTGAAAATCATCTGATAAAACAAGAAAAAAAATGATAAACTTGAATGAAATTAAGTCATGTGACTGACTGATCTATGGCCACCACATAATCCTGATATTATAAGCTTTACTCAGACTGTGACTTCTTTTTGCCCTACAAAGAATAGAAGATATTTAGACTTTCAGTAACTTAACCTATGTTGAGGCAGAAAAGTAATGTCCTTCATGAGGTTACTTGCATGGGTATACACCCTTCTGTAGTAGAAGCACAAATGTTACCCAGGCACCTTCCTAGGGATGAAGAAAACCCTTTTTCTGAGCTTTTTAATCCCCTCCTACTGGCAAGCACCCCTTGTAGCAAGCAGTTTTGCATTTGTCATCCATACTTGAAAGTCTGCCCAAAGATAGCCCTTTCTTGGCACTGGGGTGCTTCAATCAGTACAGCTAAGCGCCTGGCCCTAAAGCTGATCTGAGACTTTCAGTTGAATTACCAGTACAACTTGAGAGAATGTACTTACCTCATTCAGAAGAGAATAAATTAGCAAAGGCCTTAGTATAGTCTCTGATCTTGTAGCTGTACTAGTGATGACCATGAAACCAGATAGTAATCAGCAGAACTGCCCTTTCATTTTTTTTCTTTTTTTCTGATATGGTGCTATACTCAGAGGTCACAAAATGGGGCCTTGGGGTTTACTGCCACTTTTTGGTAAATAAGAATGACCGTAGCAAACTCCTGTAAATAGTCTTAAAATAATAGTGCAGAAAGATTCTGTGCATGCTAATGTTAAGCCATCTATAAATAGTCCTGCTAACTTCCTGTAAAGGCTACAAAAATGGATAAAAGCCATCCACATCGCATAAGTGTGTGTAAGATCCACGTGTTCTGTGTTTGATGATATACCCCATGCAACCCTCATCTCCAAAGCACACAGTGACAAATAGGTGCAAGTGCATTTATAACATTGTGGTGATAGATGTGCAAGTGTCCATGCACCACCTACCCATATGAGACACACTTCCTCCTAAAAAAATCAAATAGAGTAACTTTGTCAGTAGCATACAAACTTTCTATTGACTATCTTGAATTATAAATCTTTTAGAGGATTATTTCTCACAAGTATGTCTACTGGTCTTCTCCCAGAGGTAGAGAGCACTCTGCTAGGGAGAACGTGTCCTGTTTAAAATATTTCAGTATGGAGCTGACACTGGCCCTTAGTACAAATTGAACCATGATAGCCCAGATCTGTGTACTGTGTGTTGTAAATACTTATTCAACCTTTCAATCATCATGTACCATTCCCACTGAAGATTGCACAACCGATCTTATGCAGAAATTTTGTTTGTAGGACACCAGAGGAGGTAGGTTGTGCTCCAACCTGGGGCAAATAATGGGCATTTTCTGTTTGGTTCAGCTATGCAGTAATATAGCTTACTGAAACTCTTCTAAATGGAGCCGATTCCATGCTAAAATGTTTTGCACCATTCCAAGTCACTCAGAAACTAATTGTCTAACTTAATCAGTATTCAAATTTCTTTGATACAGCCTAGGAGCAAAAGGCAACTTAGTCATTAAAGTGCATCTTGCCCAAAATTTCTAACAGTCATTATAAATAACCTTTTTATAAAACAACGTCTTTTCTCTAGAATAGCCACGTGCCAGAGAATAGACATAATTAAACAGATGTGCATGATGGCTGCAAGGTATACTATTATAGTAAATCAGACCAAAGGAGATGATTGCTGAAAATATGTCACTCATTTGGGAAACAAGAAGCTGAGTTGCAGAGAATGCCACTTACTAAGGGCTGCCTGCACGGTTACAGCCTCCGACTCCTGCGAGTTTTCGCTCAGTCCTACAGCATTCACAGCTTTCACACGGAAGACATATTGCTCCCCAGTTTCCAAACCATGAACAACAAACCTGGGTTTAAAAAGACAGCATCACATATTAGTATATATTGTACAGGAATCATTCTATGCTGTAGCATGAAATTGTTGTATCAGTTTAAAAGCTCAACTTAATGAGTGTTTCACAGAGGAAAATATTTCCAAGAGGGAAACTGCAATACAATGGCATGATGTAGTACAAGATAACTGGATGGGACACTGCAGCAAAAATCACAGAACTCATTAGATTGTCGGTACTGATCTAGCAGGTGAAGTCAGATAAAATATAATATATTCCCTCTGAACTTTGGCTTGCTAAATTCTATTCTATTCCAGGAAGGAGCCATATTTTTCACTGTAGTTTAATAGTCATTGTCAAAAATAGTTTTCAGTTTTGATCTGAGGTTCTAGGTAATTACTGTACTAAATAAATACTCAGAGCTATCCTATTGTAAGATACGTTCACATATGAAGAAATTAAATGTTTTTTCTTATTTTTGTACTTTCCCAACTCACTTTGACCAAGAATTAGTACCTGCTTTTTCTTTGATCAAATTTCTTGACTACTTGAAAAAAGACTCATAAGAAGACAAAGTCACTCAGTTAATGACTGACCTAATACACTAAACAAAATTACATGCTTGTTATGGAAAATAAAAACTACAAATCCAAACTTTGCATTTGGGGATTGATTCCAATAAAAATAAGTCTGATTTTTCACATAAGAAATTTCTTGAAGAATCCTATAATGAAGTTTGATATCTTCAGGAGGGAGTAAGAAATCATCAGAAATTTAAACAGTGCTACTGTCATGACAAGGGAAATAGAAACAGGGTCTACTGTCCTTTATCCAGAGATGTAACAGATCAGGGAGCTCTGATGTTTCTGGAATGGGACACTTGGCTTTCCTGCACAATAGTGTCAGCTGCCAAAGCACTTTTGCCACCATATTTATAGCAGAAATGGCCTGACCTTTTGCTTTGTTATTCATGGACTATGATAAAGCTTTAGAATTCCCTCTCCTTTCTCACACTCTTCCTCATCAGGTCTGTTTACCTCACAATATAATTCATACTGTAAAAAGGCATATTTTGCACTTACTCATGTCCAAGACACTCTGAATCTTGTCTCTAGAATCTGTTTCTAAAACTCAATGTCATGGAATAGAAAAAAATATGCTTTTTCTTGTAGAAAAAAAAAAAGGTGAGGAGAATTGCCCTGCAATTTGGAAATCCTAGCTCTGAGAGTCTGCAGACTGTTTTTCTTCACATGCATTCATCATTCTGCTTCAGTTATAACCCTATGGATTACCACATAAAATGTCATAAAAATATCCTACAGTTTTCAAACTTCCCAAAAATACAGAAATATTATCAATACCTGTTATATTTAATAGGTTTATGGTTACTGGGCTCCCAGCGATTTGATCCCACCAGAGAATAGTCAATGTAGTAGCCATATAAATCCTCTTCATGTTTTGGCTTATCCCATTGAACTACAACGGATGTTTTTGTATTCCTTGTGGCCACCACCTGACCAGGTGCAGATGGCAAAACTAAGAAAAAGAGATAAAACATATAATATTAGAAAATACATAAAAATGAAAGTAATTTGAACTAGATGAAATGCTGTATAATTTGATCATATTTAATCACTACAGCTCACCCTACCATGTAAATATTGTTATATGATATGTATTTTAATATATTTCTTTCACTCTAAGTCTGGATAGCTGTATATATGTGCATAATTTTTTTTTTCTCAGAATGCTCTGAGATGTAAGGCTCCTTACTTAAATTATTTTATATAGGTTTTATGATAGTCAATTATAGGAGTACGTATTTTCAAATATGATGAAAGCATACAGATATGAAAATGTTCACTCTCAAATTTCTCTCTCAAATAAGAGGTTGATGTATAGCTTATGTCCCTGTAGCATTACTGTGTCAGTAAGAAATGCACATAGAGCTATGATATCATGAGGATTAAGAAATACTGTCTTACAGTTAACTAATGACAGCCCCAATTCCAAAAATTGAGCTTTTCCGTTTAAGCATATATTTGAATGCCAAAAGTTTATCTAAAAGTAGCTAGATGAATGTCATAGAAACATAGGAACACTGGTGGGATGGGATCTCTGGGGATCATCTAGTCCATCCACCCTATCACTGGGATCATCACCAACACTAAACTAATGTGTAAAGGATTTTTATGAGTCTTGAAACCTTCCGCCAATGGAGATTTCACAGCTTACCTGCACAACCTTTTCCAGCACTGCACTCTTTCACCTTGCACCTTTCTCATTAGAAGAGTGTGTCCAGAATGAACTTACTAAGATACAATTTTTGGCTCTTGCCTCTATTTGTCATTTGACAATGCTGAGAAGTTTGACACCATCATCTTCGTAAGTCATCAAACTAAATAAACACCGCTCTTCATAGGGCACAATCTCTAATCCCCTGTTCATCTTGGTAGCCATACAGAGGACCTCTCCACTTCACAACCATCCCTCTTGACTAGGGAAGCTAGAACTGGGAAACAATACTCCAGGACCAGCCTCAACACCACCAAGAAAAAGAGGATAAAACTTTCTTCAATCTGTTGACTACAGTTCTCCCAATGTACTGTAGTATGCAGTTTACATGCAAAGAAAGTTTGTTGTTGGTTTACACTGATCTAAACAGATGAATGTGCATAAATAGAATCAGAAATATTGAGATCCAAATGGAAAAAACATCTTAATAAAAACCAGCACATAGTCTGTACACTATAAAATATCTATCTGATCTTTTATAATGTAAGAAACTACATTATAAAACTAGTGAACTAATCTTTCAGCCTAACATGACAGGTTAAGAGAGGCACCCAGTACACTCGCCTTTTAAAGGTATTTTAGTTTCCTCAGATTGATATTGCAGAGAACTGCAAGCAGCATGAAACAAAAGGCAGCATGTTTTCCACTTGGTCTTTCAATATTAAAATTAAAATTAGTACATACTACTATACATTATGTAATAAAGTAAGATCAAATGAATTCAGTCTGATAAATGTACCTACATTTAGGTTTTTTTGTGAGTCTACAAGCACAAGTTCTTAAGCTGCTGCTATAGCCAAAGAGCTAGAGCTTGACTCAGTTACACAAATAAAGTAATTTAGGGCCATTTTGGACCACCTGTCACTTCTTCATGGAGTTCTCAGATATGACTCGGGACATAATACCTACAGTCCTCTGAAATGACAAACTGAAAGCATTTGAAAAGGTTGTCTCTTTGGCCAGTTACACTGAGCCTTCCATCAGTGCTCAGTAGGGTCCTGAAAATTATTCATCTCACCCCAAAACAGACACTCTACACTTGGGTGACATGGGGCAACTTATGACTTCAGCCAACTTCTCTTCCGGGCTCCAATTGCCACAGTCAGAGCAGAGACTTCTACTGCACCTGTAGATACCTACATGGAAACACCTAAATTTAGATTTTAATCTCAAAGTGAATACTCTTTTACTACTCAGTTAAGATGCATCATTTTGAGTATCATTTAGGATGGCTTTAGTTTCTGTTCATAAAGTACTCATAATCCCTGTGTAAGGACTGCCATCCCCATGAAGGTATCTCAGTCACCCTTAAGAATATCAAATGACACTAAGTGCAGGCATATAAAGGGAGCCATGTGTTTCTGATATATTTTAGCTCAGGTGGCAAACTCTGTCTCTGAAAGTAGTCCTGAAGTTTCCCTTTAAAACAGATTCTTCTGCTTTGTGCTTTATTTAAAGCCCTGAGTTATGCAGTAGGTGTTGCGTTAACCCTTAAGAGATAGCTTATTTTCTGTACTTAGTGCAATAAATAGAGCGTTTTTCTTCCCTACCTTGGGGAATTTTGAATGATTTAAATAATTTATATGCATAATGAGACATCAAATCAAGAATATATGAAAGCAAAAGATGCCTTTCTTTATCATGTAGTTACAGATCAAGCTGAAAGTATGGATTACATTTTTTTTAACTATGGCATACCAGATCCTGTAAATAAATATTTTGTATATTACTAGAAAGTGTACTGGTAAGATATGTGCACTTAAGGTGACAGTTATCAATACATCAAGCTGTTATGCGTGGCTTCTGCAAAACTGCAAAAACAAAATAAATATTTCAAAAAACAAGATGAATAACCACTCCCTAAACTTTCATTTGTGTTTTTGAGTGTGACCTCAAGAGAAACACTTCATTTTCATTTGGAAAATCAGCGCTGAATATGTAGTTGTATCTTCCCCTTTCCCTGAAGTCTACTCATCTGTATGACACAGGAATAGTGCACCAGCAGTAATTTGCAATTTAGAAAACTAAGAAAGAAAAGAAAGGCTAACTTATCTAGTTGAAACTGTGGGGAATTATGGAGTTACCTGAGCCAGAAAATATAATTATCAAAGTTAGTGATTAGCCTATTTTTGATGTCGCATTAATAGAACACCGAAGAATGAATAACTAAAAATAATTTAACTTTATACTGATTATTGTTTTCAGTATTGAGGCTTGTGATCACTAGGAAACTTCAGGAAAATCTCTAAAATTTAGCATCACAGTCTTTTATAAATCCTTCACAGAAATGAACACAAATAAACTCCCCTACTGTTATTGGAGTTATACTAATCTAATGAGAGTTGTTTATTTCCAGTTTTTAAAATATCCATTGTTTTTAATATTAATGTCTTACAATTAATACCTTACCAATAGTATCTTGTGTTTGAATAGGTTCTGTGATTTCAGATGGATCACTGATGCCATTTTTATTTGCTGACAACACTCGGAAAACATATGGTTTTCCTTCTGCAAGGTCAAACACTGCATAGCGAGGAGATTTTACAGCAACCTGTGCATTGACTCTTTGCCAACTTCCACTGCCAACCATGGACTGCAAAAAACAACAAAAAAAGCCATGAATCATTTCTGTGAACTGTCAAAAAAATGAACATGTTTCTGTATTGCATCCTGTCATGAATTTATTTAAGAGCTGTGAGAGAAGGATCACTCTCAAATGCCTGACTTAAACATATGCAAATTCTCATAGCTCGTGCATTCCATTACTCTACAAAAAGGTTTGAATTGATCACTATCTCCTTGCCTGTCTCGACTTCAATACATGCACACTTGTACATACAGCCAGCCTTCCTTTAGGGCTGTGACTGTCAACCGTGATTGGTCCCAAAAGAATACTTTCATGTCCTGCAAAACTCACGCGAACACCCAAAGGTTTGGAGTCAAGCAAACCACCCCTAATCCAAATTCTGCAGAAAGGTAGGCAGAGAAATGTTACTTTAGTCACAACTTTATCTTTATTTATTCTGTTGAATAAGGTCATGTCTCCTAAAAGCATTCATGAGATGAAGTAATTACTTCTGAGTATTCTCAATGCAGCAGCTGAGCTTATCATCTCCACAACTGCACATGGAGGAGACCCAGCAAATCAGTACTCTGAGAGAAGTCTGCTGTGCATTAGATTTCCCACATAAACTGTTTAACCAAAAATTAGTCATGGAATATTTCAGAAATTTTAGTAAACCCCAAGTGCCTAATAAACAGATTGAAGGAAATTTCCTTGGCACATAGATAGGTGCATACAAATTATATGTTTACAAAATTTTGGAACAGAAAGTCTGGGAACAAAATCTGATAGGCTGTGAATTTCTTGGAGGAGGAACGGTGTTTCATGGGTGCTTGGGAACTAGCCTGTGTAAAATGACACCTACAATAGACAAATAATAATGTAAACAGCTGGAGTCCATATATGCATATAGTCCCTATATCAAAACCTTTCTCACACGTACTAAACCCACCGGGTGTTCTCAACAGAAAAAAAAATATAACATCAATTTTCTTCATAATAAAAAGCTGCAAAATATGAAATAAATATAATTTTGCCATATATTTTACTTCCTGCCATGAAAAACATTAATTTTTTCTTGTCACAAAGAATCAGCATTGCATTTGGCTCTGCAGTTTGATTTGATTTATCTGTCTAAAAAGTATTTCAAGAGAACATAGAAAATACATTTCCTTTTTGTTTCTCTTGAAGGCTTTACAAATGAGTTTTTATTCTTCAGGACTGAATCTTCTTTACTTGAAATAAAGTAATTAGGAACTGTTCTAAATTAACAGATGACAGGGGAAAGCAAAAAATAGACATTCATCTATGAACTGAGTAAGCTGTTCATATATATTAGTTATTTATTCAAAATTATTTTAGATTCAGATATTAATTAGTAAAATGAACCTCTTTTTTCTAACAATAGCCTTTTAGTCCTCATTCTCACTTTCCTTCAGTAAGTCTGGTGCTTAATTGAGACTTTTTTTTTCATCATTGTCACTGCTCTGTACTGTTTCTGGAGCTATATAAATTTATTTGTATAAAACAAGCAGCTAATGTATATATGAAATTCAGCTAACCAAATGTAGGTCTACTCAATGAAAATCTACCTCTGAATTTTTTATCTAAGCTATTCCTGCATATTCTGTAACTAGTAAGGTATTTCCATGACAAGAGCTGGTTCAAAATACTTACATGGATATTCTTGAAATTTATAGATGAGAGAAGACATATGTAAGTGGGAATAAATGCAAGAAAGGCATTTTATTTTATTGCACAGAAAGAAAAACTAGATACTTATTTCTATGAACGTTTTCATTTCTTCTTTTCAATGTATAAGGCTGAGTGGGAGAAATGGTCATGCTTCCTGGAAAACTTAACCAGTGAGTGATGTTCACTTTACACTGATTTGTTCATCATCCAGTAAGTAATGGATGATGGTCACTCTTCCCCTGCACTTGGCACTGGTGAGGCCACACCTCAAGTGCTGTGTCCAGTTCTGGCCCCTCAGTTTAGGAAGGACATTGAGATGCTTGAGCGCGTCCAGAGGAGGCAATGAAGTTTTTTTGGAATGCAAAACCCTGTGAGGAATGGCTGAGGGAGCTGGGCTTGTTTAGCCTGGAGAAAAGGAGACTCAGAGGTGTCCTTATCACTCTCTACAATTCCCTGAAAGGAGGTTGTAGTCAGGTGGGATTGGTCTCTTTCTCCAAGCAGCAACTGACAGAATGAGAGGACACAATCTTAAGCTGTACCAAGAGAAATATAGGTTGGATATAAGGAAAAAGTTTTTACAGAAAGGGTGATAAAGTACTGGAATGGTCTGCCCAGGGAGACGGCAGAGTCACCATTCCTGGATGTGTTTAAAAAAGGCTGGATGTGGCACTTGGTGCCGTGGTCTAGTTGAGGTGTTAGGGCTGGGTTGGACCCGATGATCTTGAAGGTCTTTTCCAACCTAATGATTCTGTGATTCTGTGTGAATGTAGAAATGGCCTATGGAGTTCTTCCAAAGTGGAGGGGGGTTTTGTATGCCTGAGAGGGAAAATACAAGCTGGGAGGCTTCAAAAAGAGGAGTGACATGAACAGGACAGCTGGGAAATGAACTGTGTAGGAATGTGCAGAATTTTAGATGTGAGAATAAAAAAACTTGCATAGTAAGGGTCTAAGAAAAGGTTGTTACAATATTCATGTTGCAAGTTGAACGTGTGGCAGTTCTGTGAAGAGGTTTAGTGTTTATGGATTGTTAAGAGGGTGCATATGCTAGAGGCATAATTCATAGAAACTAAGTATAGCTTGACCTGTAAGTGTTTTAGAGGTCAGGTATGAAGTCCATTTTACCTACCAGGAAAACTTTCTAATAAATTGCTATAATCCAATATAATTTAGAAACATAGCTCAGGGACAGATTTGTCTAGTTTTTATTCACTTAGGTAGATGAAGAACAAACCTCTCCTACTGTGAACACTGAAGTCCCCTTTCAATTCAAAGAGGAAGGCAGCCATGAAGAGTACCAGGGACCAGTGAACCTGAGACGGGCATCTGCCTCTTTGCTGACCTTACAGGGGATAAATTGGAAATGTCAGTGTATAGTGGAGGCTGCCATAAGCCTGCAAAAAGTGAGGGTCAAAATATGAGTTACTGTTTATTCCTTGCTGTACCACAGGACAAACAGAAACTTTCCTTTATTATAGAGAGACTAAAAACTTACAGTCATGCCTGTAGGACTGTGAAAAATATAGATGTTTCTTTTTTTTTTTTAACTGCTACTTTACATAATAATTTGTTCCCATTTAGACAGCAGTTCGCAAATTGCATAGGGGAATCCTTTTCTTTGGACCTTGAATTTCAATGCTCATTAAAACTTGCAGTAAGACATTTGATTATCCATGCTTCTCTAAATATCCCACTTCCAAATCCTGCAAGGCCACAGAAAGTGTTAGTTTTATTGCTCATTCTGCTGTTCTGAAAATGGGTTGAATGTAATTGCACAGAGCAATGAAGCACCTTTCAACAGAACACCACTATGCAGTGCAGTACCTTCTCAATGAAATACGTCAATGGCTCCCTGCCACGGGGAACAGGTGGATCCCAGCTGAGTACAACATATGTTTTGCTGATTTCTGAAGCATGTACATTGGTGGGAGGGCCTGGAATCTGAACATCCCCTGTAAGATTAATAAATGTAGCAACTGTTAAACAGCAGATTAACTCCTGTGTCAGCATTCATGCTACAGCTCATCTTTCTGATTCAACTTTCCCACCCTGCACTGCAATGTTCAGCTATTAGGGGCTGTGATATCATCTCTGCAGTTCACCTGATCATTTCAATTAAATTTTGCTAAATAACTTCAGTACTAATTACTGAAGCTAGTTGCTTATTCTTTCAGTAAAGGTTAAATGTGCTACCTGAAACTCTGTGCATGTCACACTTTTTTCATTGATCACATTCGAATTACTTCAATCTGCTAGTAAAAAGCCTACTCACTATATGCAAACATTTTTTGATTAAAAATTTAATTCTAATTTCTCATAATAAATCTATTATGAGAAATTAGAATAAAAAAATAGCTGGAACAGAAGTACAATCAGAAAAGCACCTTTAAAACTAAGGGGAAAGCAAGAAAAGGAGCAGAACCTATTAGCAATATATCCTATAACATGATGGTATTATCAGCTGTATAGTCTAAAGCACTTCCAAAATCTGTGAATCAGAGACATAGAAATATGTCACCAGCCCTCTGATGGCTCCACCACATAGTGTGGCCTGATCAAATCCCTCTCCCCACTCACTCTGCAGAGCTACCAGCAGTGTTAGAGGCAACCTGCCTACCCTGGGCCAGGCTGGAAGAATTCAGCTCAGCCTTTCATGATCCTGCTTGCTGATCGCAACATGAGAAAAAGCTGGTTCTGCTATCCAAGGAATTACAATGGGGTAAAACAGCACTAGATGGGAGAGTGACCTGTGACCTGGACCTCTACACAGGCACAGCTACACAGACCTGAAGAAGCTTCGACTTGGTAGTAGTTCAGAAATAGCAACTCAGCAGACACCTAAAAATTTTATCTTTATGGCTTGTGATAGAAAAAGAAAGCTTTTTTCTTTGAGGATAAATATTCCACTTCTCAGGCTAAGAAAAGAGCATATATCCTCTAAATGTTTAGGATTTGTCTTTAAAAAAGAGAAAAAATATTTCAGTAATAATCTCTAAATCATGGCAGTGATTTTTTAATGATTATAAATATCTGTATAATGAAACGGGCTCAAAATGTACACTGATATTTCATCATATATATTTATGAAATCAAAACCAAACCTTTATATAGAGACTTTATCCCCAGATGGATTTCTTTTCAAGTTATGTTTCTAATTATGATGCAAAATTCCTGGAGTATAAGCAGATGGACTGAAATTGTAAAAATGCTACATACCTTCAAGGTCATCCTTACTGATTACAATCTTTCGCCCTTCATCCATATGAACAGCTGTTAATCAAAATATTCAATTAGTTTCTCAAACTAGTTCAATATATTTACAAATTTTGCAAATTATTTTTTGTCACCTGTTCAAAAACCTGTATACCTCTGTTTCTTTAATGTTGTTATTAAATCTTTCCCCAGATAGAGTCAACTGGTTTATTCACTTTCATAGGAAAACAGGGTACAGTAAGACAGTATTATTCAAAGATGTGCTAAAAAGCAAGTCATAGTCACCATAGTCATCCATACTAGATGGATTTGATTTTGAGCCAGATTAATAATCAATTATGTCATGAACTGTGCTTTTGTTATAGGAATTAATCATAAAGCATACACACATACATATAACACATGTAAAGGAAACTGCGTATTCAGCTCAGATTTCACAGGCAACATTGGAGCAGTGCTTTAAGGTATTCATAATTACTTTAATTCCCCTCTGAATAAAAGGAGGACACGAAACAGAAGGTGTGCAGGTACATTATATATAGAATCTGCACAGGGATTTAGGACAAGGCTAAATCACTAAAACTACTCCCCAGAGAAAGCCAGCTTGCTCTAATCATGGAGAAGCTCTCCATGAGCTACTTTGCAGTCTGTAGTGAGATATTCAATCAAAGGAAGAAATAAACTCTGTTCCTTAGGTTAACTGGGCAAACAGAATCTTAAATCATTTTTTTTTAAAGAAGCCTTGAATAACTTACTTTGTGTTCTCTCCAGGTCAGCAGGGTCAAGCGCTGCGACTGGCTCCGAGGCTCGAGAAGGCCGGCTAATGCCAGCATTGTTCACTGCTCTCACACGGAATATGTAGGACCGTCCCTCTTGAAGACCAGTCACAGGATACTTGCAGACTTTTATGGGAGCATCATTACACTGGACCCAGTTTTCCAAACCTACTTCACACCTTGGAATAGCAGAAGACAGCATTTGTCAGTCTCATCTCACAATAAATATGCCCTGGGCTACCCACACCAGGTCAGAACCACAGAAGTCACCTTTGCTAGGCTGAGGAGCTAAACCATATATCTCATTAATGAAAGTCACACACTTTATACACTCTTCTCTGATCAGAGACCCAATTCCCACTCTGTTCATACTTTTTTCATAATGCAAAGGTCATTTTCCTTCTTCCATGGTTTTTGGCCTTTTCAAATCTCTCTGCTTCCCTTCTGTTTAGTTCTCTTCCTTGCCATGTAAAGAATAAATTATTCACTTTAATTTTTAATATTCATCTCCTCAGAACATGATGAATTTGCAAGATTCACCTAATCATTTTCATTTCTTCCTTGTCATATTTTCAAGTAAACTTCTTCGTGCCTTTCCCTCCCAAAATGTCTGGGCCACAGAGTATAGAAGTCATCTAGAAGCACAGTCATGTCCTCATACTGACTGCTTTGTGTATACCTATATAGTTTGTATCCTACTACTATAAAGTTTTGTGTAGAAGATTCTCTTTTGCCCTGACTGTACCAGAAAAAAGTCAGGTCATGAACAAGGGCTCCTTGGCGCTGCAGTGACACAAGCGACATGTCAAATGGCACATCTGACTAGATTATACACAATCTAGGTGAAATACTCTTATGATCTATGTACTGCATAAGTTGGATATAGATAGTAGAGTCCCGGTCTCAAGTTAATTTCCTCATACTGACTGTCATTCATAAACCATTATTTTTCCAGTTATTCCCAGACAGTTGTCATTGAATTAGACCAAATTACAGGGTACAAATAGCAATGAGCTGCAAATGTTGCTTTTAAGTGCAGACCAGTATACATTATGAAATCATTTCAGTAAGGCTTTGCTGACTGACAGCTTCAGACACTAAGGATCAGATGTTCTTCTCTGGCTACAAGGAGAAAGCATTCACTTCAGTGGAAGAGACATGCAAAACAGCGCCTGGATCCCCTGCTCACCAGCTGCCTGCACTGAGCTGAAACCCCAGCAAAGTGCAAAGCTCACTGAAGGACAGAAACCTGCCAGTCTGATTTAAACTGTCAACTCCCAGGAGTCCAGGCCTTGAGCTCCTGATGTACTACATTTAAGAAAGAAATAAAAAGATAATGTAATAACTCCTAGGTTTCAGCTTTTGCAGTATAGAGATTAAAGAGACTAAATCTCATTCGAGATGCCCATGGATTCTAGCTTTTATAAATTAAATACTGTCAGGGCTCATTCTCTGATGTGCCCACATCCATACTATTGAACATTTTAAGTGTATGATAAAAAGCGTCTGCCTGCAAATATTACTTGGAATGGCCTCCAGCCCCTACTAATTCCCAGACTGTGCCCAGAAGTGCCTGTGAAAGTACTAAATCATCTGGGCCAAAAGTTTGCCAGGGAACAACCTAGTAATTTAACTCAGTGTGTAACTGAGTTCCAGTGCCAAGTGTCTATAAAAATATATCCAAAGAACACACACATTGAAAGGATATAATGGTATTTTTTTCTCTTCAGTATATACATATTGCCAACAATTAAAAAAATTATATAAATGCTGATGTTTACATACTTGTCAACAAAATATCCAATAACAGGGCTCTCACTGGTCGTATTTGGTGGTTTCCAGGTAACAATAACATAGTCTCTGTTGGCATCATGGCATTTCACATCCATTGGTGCCCCTGGTGCTCCTGCGATCAATGCATCAGCATCTGGACCATAAATAAAAATAAATTGTTTTGACCCCAGCTCCTCTGACATACATCAAAAAGTCAATGGGAAAGTTTCCAGTTCATTGTGCTACTTGTTTATATGAATGGAAGCCCAAACATTTCATGGCATACTAATTCACTGCAATAATGATTCAGGACCATAACATCTATATTTTTATACAGACAAAGTATTCAAGGATATTTTTGAGAACAGAAAAGCTTTTTAGGAAGCAAACACTTATTATTTTCCATGAGAATTAAAAGCCTAACCCACACATGTGCTTTTGATGTTTGTCACACCGAAAGCTGTGACCCAGTGTGTTAACAATCAGACCAATGTACTCAGTAAAAAACATGTAGATTGGGAAAACAAATCTCTTAAAGAATAAAAGATTTGCAAACTCCTGAAACATTTATAATGCTATGTTTTATTTACAGTCTTAAATACCACCCTTTTGTGGCTTCATTTTGAGAGATATTGACTAATCAGGACCCACAACTCCTGATGAAATCTTGTAACAGCTGAAGTCCTCTCCCTTCAAAGGAAGATTTCTATAACAAAAAACCTCCCTGTATAGAATCTAAATTTATGGAGCCTAATCCGAATCAGTTGTGAAGTAGTTTGTGCTCAGTACCAGATAACAGCCTACATGAAAAAAAAGCAAGAGAAGGGCCAAGTGACAATACTAGAGACTCCAGAGGACATAGCACAAGGCCAGGGTCCTGGACATGCAAAGGGATAAAATATAGTATAAAATGGACAAGACAGATACCTAAAATTTATCCATCACTACAACAAAAACTTCTAAGAAAGTTTTTATATATTAGTGGGTATTTTTTCACATGAATACTGTCTTTCTTGCAATGCAACCTGGACATAAATAGCTTCAGCAAATTCCTTCTAATGAGATCAGGGTGCCAGAGTGGCTTGCTCAAGACATAAAAGCCTATGAAACCCTTGCACCAGTCCTGGGAGGAAGTTGGATTTCAAACCCCTGAAAAAGACATGCACTCCCTCTACCCCACACAAACTGTCTGGATGACACTCCCACAAGGCACATATGTTCCAATACATTTCCAAGAAGAACAAGGTTTAAAATTAATACAGCTACAGTGGCCTCAGTGGGGCTGTTCCAGTTTGCCAACATCAAGGATGTTGTCCAATGTATTTAAGAGAGTGAAAAAAACTGCTCAACCAGAAATATTTTTATCTTTCAATGAAAAAAATATAAAACTGAATACTAAGTTCTGCTCACAGGTACATGTGAAAGCTCATTTTTACTTCACTGAGAGCTGTGCATGGAAATGTGATTAAAAAATCTGACCTTTATTCTATTTTAATACATTTACCTCCTTTTATCTATGTCTCTTGTGAAAAACTGTATTTCTTCAGTCAGCTAGTTTCTTACTTTGTTTCTTTTCTCTGGTTAATTACAGGACTATGACTGGTATAGGGATGGGAAAATTTCTTTTGCTTTCTCTTGCACGGATCCCTAAGACCAGGAACAAGATACAAGAATTCCTGACAAGGCTCATTCTCAGTTTCCAACCTCTAAAGCCAAAACCATCACAGTGAGAACTGATTGTATACAAAGATGTTTACTTCCTACCAAGAAAGGAGATGAAAAGGAAGAAACAAGCTGTTTCTTCACAAGCACAGTTTCTCTGGATCCTCAGGAAACAAAATGTCCTCAGGAGCATGCTCCTCTTGAAGCTCCCCATTCATGTAAGGTGACTGGTTTTTAGTACAGACTATGTACAAACCAAATGACTACGAAATTTCACAGGGCTAAATTTCTTTCTTACTTCAGTTGTTACATAGGGTTTTTTCATAAAACTAAACTTTATAATATTTTTAAATTTCTCCTCAAGAACCAGATTAAAGATTTACCTCTTACAAACAGGTATGCACTGCATTCACTGATTCCACCTCTTGAAACCATGCGCAGGGTGTATAAACCTTCATCATCTTTGTTCAGATGAGTAAAGGAAAGAGCTGCCTGGCCTTCTCCAAAATACAGCTTTGTCCACTTGGAGTCCTTTATCAGCACATCTGAAAGACAAGACCCATCAGACACATTATGCTGCTGGAACAACCCATATCCTAGTGCAGTTCTCTGCTAACCAGGGACAAAAACTAATATTTATGCCAGTTTTATTCAGAATGATAGTGCTTTGATGCTATGAAAACTCTACAGAGAGTAAGTTGCATCTCTCTAAAATTATTTGATCAGTGAATTTTAGAGAACATGAGGTCTAGTGCTACCCCATGCAGTGTCAACAACAAAATTCCTATCACTATAATTTTTAATACTCTGAGAGACAAAAAATATTACCCACATTTAGAAATACTGACACGAAAACCTGCCATACCCTATAATGAATGCAGGGTGGAACCTTGTTTCATTTTTAATAAGTTTTGCTTCCTGTTCAGGTCAAATGTCAGTTTACTCAAATTTTTCTTCCAAATTTAAAAAAATACATTTCGGTTTAATCTGAAAACTGCTATAAATATACACCAAACTTAAATCTTCAATGCATGCCTGCTGAGAATTGAATTAAATAAAATTTTATCCTCTCAAAGTTGAGAGGTGGTGACCCATGATTAATGCACAATAATCTGATTGCCTAGTGAAACCAGAGCAAAAGAATGAACAGGATATTTTATGGTAGGCAAGGGACTTTCTCATACCATCCTTTTAAATAGCTGATTGGATTATTTTTGATTTTTACCTCTATAAGGCTAATGACATACAAATTTATTGTAATCAATGCAGCAGAACAGTATTTAAAAGACCTGAATATCTATGAATGTTATTATTCTGTTGCTTATAAGTTTTTGCAGCCAGCACTGAAATATTTGCAAAGGAATCACTGCTCTTGCATATCAGCTGAGTTGCATAAGAAGGTATAAAACATGACACATATTTAGATACTAAAGCATGTGGAAGATGCTACTAAATCTTACAGCAGTAAATTCCATAATCAGCTAAGCATGTAGTAGTTTTATGAGAAGCACACAAACTAAATTTAATCACATTCCTTCCCATGAGATCCTTAGTCATTAGATCCTTACCTAGAAAACCTGAGTGTCCCCTTTCTGTCATGCCTGTCACAATGGTACTCAGACTTTGTGTAGAGAGACATGACGTACTTTAAATTAAATCAGAAAATATCTTCACCTAGAAACTTTAACCAATGCATGAGCCCTGTAGAAAATCCTAAGCAAAAAAATATAGTTGATTAACCAGCAACTCTGAGAAGCTGGTTGCTTATTTAGACTCCAAGCTTCAGTAGATTGATAGCCACCATAGTTTGAATATATAGAAATTGTAGGCAAGCCTGTATTGCTACAAGCAATAATAAAGCCAGAATCACCCATTTCCATCCTTTATGTGTACCTGACAGCAGGAATTGAGGAGGCAGTTATGTTTGGCAAGAGCAGAAAAGCTTCTCTCCCCCACACAAGGCCAAAGATCCACCAGAAATCAACTGAAGCCCACTTATTTTTGATGCAGTCTGGATGAATGACTTTGTAGACAAGACAATTAGAATAAAGTTTGGAGGACTCAAACATATTTAAAAGTCCTAATAGAATAAATATTCATAAAGCTGCCACCACAATAATATACAAGTTCTCACTATTCACTGTCTATTCATGTGTTGTGTTCTGTTATTTCTCCCAGAATTTACTTGCAGAAGACTAACCCTCAGAGACAGTGTGTCTCAAGCCTCACAAGCTGTTTTTAATATGTAAGGTAATTTTACTAATACATTACTCTGATTAAAATTCATACAAAGCATGGGGAACTACTATATACTGAAACTTCATTGTGTATTTTTTGTTCTGCTGAAATTTTACCTAGTTTCTTCACCCCATGATTTTTCCTTCTGAAGTCAATTATTTTATTCTAGATTACAGTATAAATGGCTGCAGAATGCTGGTACATATAACTTTATAGTGTTTATATTACATTAGAGATCAATAATGGAAAGTTCCTGCTATCAGCTGAAGTCATATCCAGATTAGATGCACATTCCTGAAGTATTATTTTAATTTTGTTCTTTCAGTATCCTAAATTGTTCTAAGTGGGCCATGAATAATAGACATCATATTCATGTTTGTGAAATCCCAAATCAATTCAGAGGATTTGATTGAGCTGACTTATATGTCCCTAGGAGTCCACTAGATACCCTCAATAAGGCTCACTAGTGCAAAGCTCATTTATGCTAGATAAACACATACTTCTCCTGTGTATAATTATTAGAAGTAAATAATACATATCCATCTCGGGACTTTAGTTGCTATTATTTGATTAACACAAACTGAAAAAATTTAGAAATAGTACAGTTTTAATCCAAGAGTAGAATTAAATATTACCTCTCTAAAGAACCAGAATGTCTAAAGCACATGATGTTGGACAAATTATTAACTTCTCATTGCTTATATTTATGCATTGCCTTCAGCTCTCAAGGGACTCAACACAGGGGACTGTAGCACATGCTGAAGGTTCCTAGTGCATGAATTCCTGCTGTGTTTGGGAACAAGCTCTGCCAGCTAATGTACCTGTACACCTCTTGGAAATATTGTGATCCATGTATTTGTAATGAAGGACAAATCTAAGTTTGTTAGTAACATCCTATCTCACGTAACATAAGTAGAATAATGGGATGAACACCTACCTATCTGACTCCCTAGCAAAAAACTATTGGCTTAAAACAGACCAAGTTTTCATCTCAAGTTTTCACAAGTAAGGACTTATTAAATTAAATAAGGGGGAAAACAAAGAACATAGTATTGCTACATACCAAGAAGGAATTATCTTGTCATTATGAAGGCATAAAAGGAAAGGGTCATGAGTCTTTGTTCATAGTGCAAGAAATATTCATGTTCAACGAAAAGTAGATCAATACTGTGCATTCCTTGAAAATTAGAAGCTCTTCTTGGCTGCAGTTTCAAATTTAGAATTTGAGAAATTTGGCACCTTGAGAAATTGTGTCCAGTAGGAGATAAAGGTACCCTTGAAAATGATGATTCATCTGAGAGTGAAGTCAGCAATTATTTTTAGTTATTAAATATCCTGAAGTGTATAGCAATT
The DNA here is from genome assembly GCA_013397195.1 of Hylia prasina. Lineage (NCBI taxonomy): Eukaryota > Metazoa > Chordata > Aves > Passeriformes > Sylviidae > Hylia > Hylia prasina. The sequence continues at coordinate 77,017 of VYXD01002148.1, read as the reverse complement.
CCTGTATGCTTCAGTGGGAAGAGAATCTGAATTCAAGGCCTTAGATTTTAGGTTATTCACCAAACAGAAAAAGCCATTTTTATTATCTCATATTTTTTACTTTAGTGACATCTAATAGTTCATCACAAGGAAGTATCCATAATTATAGAAAAATAGGAATGAAAGATTAAGTAGTAGTTTGTTCCCTGAAGGATCAGATGTGAATACATCTAAAACTATGATGTATATGAAACAAAAGACATAACAAGCAGTAACAAAATAATTCTTTTTGTGATTCTCATAATCTTGAATTTTCTTGATTTACTGTAATTTCTTAGTTTATTCACCACATTTTGTCCACTATGGAAATTTCAGCCAACTTTTTTGGGACTAGCCCAAACATCAGTCTTGGAAGTCCATCATTCTCAAATGTGATCCCTTTGGGGAAAGGTCTAACCACTCAAAAATAACCAAGGCTTTCCTTAAATCCTCATTTAGAATAATTACCTTAGAATCTTACATAGATTGTGGTTGGTAAGAAGTGGTGGGCTAAATACCTGCAACAGGCTCCATTAAGCTCTAAGTAGCTAGTTTTATGTTTCAAACCCCTTTTTTTGCTGCAGTGAGCAACCCCTACTCGTCCAGAGTTTGTGTACCATCCACCCAAGTATATAATGAGTTTAGTGATGTTATTTTGAGTACTTCAAGGTAAGACTGCTTCACCTGGAATAGCATAGGTTTTCACAGACAAAAGAGGCAAGGTTAAAAACTTACTAACATGGCACATAAACAGCAGAGCAAACATATGTATATCAGGCCTGGCTTCTATAAGTATCGCCTAACTATACATTCATGTGACTTTTATATAAAATTCACAATAAATGCTAGAGCAAGATTAAAGTGGAGACCCACACCCATACCACAGTACTTTCAAACTTTAATTTACTGCCCTGTGAGTACCCTTCAGCTCAGTGGTCACAGTGTTCAACTGAGTCATTTTGATATCTAAGAACTGCCTTTGGATCTCTCCCAAATAAATGTTCTAACTATTGTGTTATCACAATATGAGGTTACCTCCTGCTGCTATTAATGTGTCCTCAAGAAAATGTTGACCGAGTCACTTAATTGAGAGTGCAGGACTATAAATTTTAACTAGAGATTTTTTTTTCTCTATTCCAGGTTTGATTCTGAGAATATGATGCTCTAAACCTGAATCCTCAATGTCTCCTCCAGCATTTTTTCAGGTAGATTCTAATCAATGTAATAACTTACCATCTCTATACCACTCAGCACGAGGTCGTAGTCTTTTCAACTCTGGAGTGATCAACATGGAACACTTCAAGGTCAGTGTTTCACCTTCAGTTGCAAAAGTGACTCCAAACTTCTCCAGAAACTGGACATCAATGTGGGTGAAGCAAACGTCATATGACAGGGGCACTATGCACGAGAAAATGAAAACATTCTTGAGTGCAAGTAAATTGTACTTGGCACAGATTAGTGTCTGATCTGAGCAGATGAAGTTTTCTGTTATACTGTATGCTGATCTAGAAATTCAACAGGGAAAGCAAGAGCATTTGGACAGCTCCTACTGTAACTCAATGCTTAGAAAGCGAAGTCAGAAGAAGAAAGTTTTATCCAGTATTCTCATCTGTAAGACATTACTCTGACAAGAGGACATAAATTATCTAAGCAAAAAGAAAAAAAGGCTTACAGTGGAAGGGCATAATCGCAGCTGGGTGAGGCTCTTCATCCTCTCTGAACCCTATGAATAAACAAACAAGAAGCATTCAATGACATGAGCATTACATTTATTTGTTGTTTTAAATATAAAGTAGGACTTACTTCGCACAATCACAGCACAATTAGTTGATGCCTGACCGTGGACATTTGTTGCAACTGCTGAATATGTTGCAGAATCATCAAAGTCAGCTCTGAAAAGGGGATGAGAAAAACAGATGTCTCTTTATCCAAATAAAAATTCTCTTAATGATTGATATTAAAAGGCAAATTATGTCAACCACAAGGAAGTGTATAAAGCTCTTTACTGGTAGGGAAAGTGTAGAAAGCTCTTTGCTTTCTACACAGTGCAAGACATCGGTGAAAGACAATCAGAAAGCCACTACTGTTTATCGCTGCCGTTTTATCACAGCTTAGTGTGCAGGCTGCATTAACTTGAGCAAACTGGAAATGGCCTTTAGAGAATGATCAAAAGGCGATAGATAGCTGGACAATGCCAGTCTGGCTATTCCCTTCCTCTACATAACATTCCTTAATCCATCTTGTCCTTCTGCCATATTTTAGGAGAGAGACGTGGATTAACAGTACATGTGATTCTTGCTAAAATTCTGCTTTCTATGGCTATTCCTAGCTGGCAGACACTGGTATTCTTTTGCTTCTCTCATATCTCAATCCAAGAAAATGATAAAAAATGAGGAACACTGATCAAAATTGCTTATGTGCATACATGGCTTCATTTGTTATATTTTTTAGTGAGGAAAAAAATTCATTAAGCAAGGACAGTATAAACAAAAATAAAGCAAAAAAATAGTTACTTGGTGCAAAACACTGATAGATTGTCTCAATACATCCTTCCTTGAAGTTCCATAAGCACATATATCACCAGCTGTTAAGATATAGGTACAAACCTTGATGCTCCAGTTCTTTTCTTATTTAAAATGGAGTCCATCAGGAACAGTTTACTTAGTATTAAATTTAGTTTAGGCCACTCAAAAAATTTCAATTATGTGGTGCAATATTGTGAATGCATCCATTTTGTTCCCTCTCAGAATAACAAATTTGTGTCTGCTTGGCAACTGCCGAGTGATAAAAATCTGATTGCACTTGTCCTCTAAGAGGTCATATATTCCAGATGTGGGAGAAGGAATATGTAAGGGTGTTTTATGGAAATTGCATAACAGAATGCCAAATTTGGAGCATGTAGCAGCTGTCACAGACACATGAGACACCTAATTTTCACTTCTTGCATATGTTCTGGGCAGTGTCATATCATAAAAATGATACTATCTGTACTGTGATGGCTAAAGCACAACTTGATGAAAGTTCCATTAAATTGCGATTTATCTCTCTAGATTTACAGATCTAACAGCTCCTCCTGGAGGCAACCCTTCAGCCACATATTTCACAAAATCAAAAAATCAATTACAAATTTATCATACAATTAATTATCAAAGACATTAGGGTAAATCCTAAGACTAGACTACATAACCAAAAAGCCTGCAGATGGGTAGGAAACCCTAGTACAGTCTGGACAGGCACAGTGAGACTGAAAAACAATTTAAAAGAATTGAAATCATAGAATTGTTAAAGTTGAAAAAGACCTCTAAGGTCATCAAGCCCAACCGTCAACCCAGCACTACCACCATGTTAAACCATTAAACCATGACTTCATGGGCCAGAGCTACATGATTTTCGAAAACTTCAGGAATGGTGACTCAACCACTTCCCTGGGCAGCCTGGTACAATGTCTGACAATCCTTTCAGTGAAGAAATTTTTCCTAATATCTAAACTAAACTTTCCCTGGTGCATTTGAGGCTATTTCCTCTTGTCCTTTCACTTGTTACTTGGGAAAAGAGCCGGGCCCCACCTGGCTACAACCTCCTTTGAGGCAGTTTTAGGAGCAATAAGGATCCCCCTGAGCCTCTTTTGCTGCAGGCTAAACTCTCCCACTTCCTTCAGCTGCTCCTCATCAGACTTGTGCTCCAGACCCTTCACCATCTCCATTGCCCTTCTCTGGATGTTCTGCAGCCCCTCAATGTCCTTCT
>VYXD01002148.1:54933-73163 GCA_013397195.1 Hylia prasina | reverse complement strand
CAATGACTGTCCTAGCCCTGCTGGCCACACTATTGCTGATACAGGCCAGGATGCCATTGGCCTTCTTGGCAACCTGGGCACAGCCTGGCTCATGTTCAGCTGCTGTCAACCAGCACTTCCAGGTCCTTTTCCACTGGGCAGCATTCCAGCCACTCTATGCCCAACTTATAGCCCTGCCTGGGGTTGTTTTCATCCAAGGGCAGGGCAGGATTCATCACTTTGCCTTCTTGAACCTCACACAGATGGCCTCAGCCCATTGATCCAGCCTGTCCAGATCCCTCTGCAGACCCTTCCTACCCTCCAGCAGATAAGCACTCCCACCCAATTTGGCGACATCTGCAGACTGACTGAGGCTGCATGCATTCCCCTCATCCACATCATTGACAACAATATCAAACAGTTCTTGCTCCAATACTGAGCACTGAGGATCACCACTTGTGACTGGCCACTAGCTGGATATAATCTCATTCATCACCATTCTCTGGGCTGGATGTTATTTAACAGTTTGTTTTCATTAAGGATTTTAAAGAAAGTACAATACCAGTTCCCAGAGCTATATAAAGCTTAACTGATTCTGGACTTGTTTGAGAGATGTCAGACTTGACAACACTTTTTTGCAATGAATTTTTAAAAGCAGAACTTTTTTTTTTTATTATCCCCGTTTCACACTATTTAACAATTGTGTAATAAAATGCCAAAAAGCAATATAAAATTACAGTAAAGGACAATTTCCTAAAGCATGTTATGCCTCTATACTGAAAGGTACATAGTTAATGCCTTTATCACAGTCTTGTACAGTATCTTATTATAATATAACAAGTTAACAACAAATGAAGAAGCTCAAAAATTTCTTACAAGGAGCATTGCAGAATTAACTGTTCTGGAGCTGTAAGGCATTTTTGTTACTCTGCTATATCCCTAATTTAAGAATATATATATAGCATATACAGTAAAGAGTGTAAATATAGTACATAGTATATTTAATAACATATATTACATATTAGCAAATTAAGGAGCATTCATCTCCAGAAACTGTATCTTGATTGCCCTAATGTCGATGTTTTAGAACAGCCCTTGCCATGCCTTGGTGTGCTCCAGCTCACCAAAAGAATTCCCACACACAGCTCAGGAGATAGTAAGGGGCCCTTTCCACCAAGCAGTCTGGATCTCTGGCAGCCCTGTCCTGATGGGTGAGAAAATAAGTCTGTCTCACGCCAGGTGGTCACTGTGGTAGAGCATGTCTTTAATTTGCAGCATCAGGCAGAGCCCAGGAGTGCATTTCCAAGGCACTGGTGGAAGGTATGTGCCACAGCGTGCCCCTGCAGTGCTTGTCCCCACACACCTGCCCTATAAGGACTTTCTTGCCCTTCAAGCCACAACCCTACCCACATCCTGCCAAAGATCTACAGAGGTGCACAGTGTCTTCCTACCACCTGCATGCCCAGGTTTCTCCTGGATGAGCTACACCCTCCCAAAGGATGGTGCACACTTACACCCAGCAGGCCACTGCTGGGAGAGCCATCCTGTGTATGCTGATATGGCCTCATCCCTCCCTGGCCTGAACATGATTTAGACAGGACCCAGCTCATAAATGAGTGATGAACACCAGCACTGCTGCTGCACTAAGCCATTTCCTCACATAAACAAAGCATTACTTCAGGTTGCCTCACGTCTCTCAAATCCAGCTTAACTGCTCTCTGACTTTCAGTTGTTGCTATAGAGTGTTAACAACAAAAATAAAAAAAATCAACATTGCTTGACTGAGGTTAATGCTAATTAAATCTCACTTTAAACCAGTCATCCTCTGCTCTCAGTGTTGGCTTCATTTTTCAGCAGAACATCAGATAAAATAGTTAAATAGGAACCAATATCTTCAAGAATTACACAGGATTTAGGATTTAAAGAGAGAGTTATTGTTTATTAGATTATTAGAAATAATCCTGAAAATAGAGAAACATGTATTTTGGACTACCTTGGGGTATCCCAAACTGTGCTAAACCATTCAAAGTGTTAGAAATTTAAAGGTGTAGGACAGCAAAGTTGTCTCCCAAAAATGAAGAAGCAGAATGGCAGATACCTGATAATGGCAGATACCTGATAAAAGTTATTCTGATAACTTTTCAAATGGCTATATATCTGTGCTCATCTCAATCCCTTCCCTATAGTTTTGCTCTCCTAAGAAACAGCAAAATAATCTTTTGATGAGCTCTTCCTGTTTGTGATAGTGTCCAGCATAGATAAAACGGAATATGATCTTAAATGTCTCTAGAAGAGATAGGAGATTCACAAAAGGGTCATATCTTTAGCCAAAAGAAGCTCAAAATCTGAAAGCAAATATTTGACAGTTAGTGATAGAGTTATAATTAATTTTCTTAGGGAGAACATAAGAAAGAAGTAACTGACCAAATAGTTGACCACATTCTTACAGCATCCTTTGTGTTTTGTGAAGAGAAATGAGGTTCTTACAGGTATTATGAATACACAATTCCACAGGCCAGGCACTTCTTGCTGTTTAAGAGGTCATAACTCTATCCATTTTCTTAGTAGCTTACTGCTTCGAAAGCAATTTATATGTCTTTGCTATGATCACTCATCTGACTCTCCAGATGAGAAATAAACCATCTTAGACAGCCTAGTACTCACTGAAACCCCTTTAAATCTTATATTGGAAATGTAGGGTTTTAGTGGCTAGGAGCTAGACAGCACTTTTGCTTCATATCCACTATGACAAAAGTTGGACAGGATGGCGAGTTACATAAGGTTCTGACTTTTCTTTTGTGCCAGATAATGCTGAGATGGAGGATTATCTTGGAAATTATCTATTTCCTCGCATGCCAAAAAAATCTTAGATTTCCTAAATTGCACTCTAAAGTGCACTGAGTCAAGACCAGTTAGAAACTACATTTAAAGTACCCAGGAGGCGAGGTGTGGTCTAACAGTTATTCTTGTTTTATGGTGGAGAATGTGTTTTTCAGCCTTTACAAAGGTCAGATAAAATATGCATAGAGTACATTTAGATAGCATAAAATGTGAGTGCAGAACTGTATATGTCCCAAGGTACTAATACTTTCTTTGTGAAAATTAAATTGCTCTGAATCCACATGAGGTTCTGAAGTGCTAATACTTGTGTGGGGAATATTCCTCAGGCAGATACATCTATTTAAAATGCATATATTCATCCAACTGCCTAGTGTAGTTTTAAACACAGGAGGTAAGAGTGAAATAGCATCTTTGCCTGAGTTAGAACACAATTCAGTACATGTAAAGAACACGAGGCAGTACCTAGTAAATTACAGAGTTAAAAATTACTCCTTTGAATCCAAATGACAAAATGTTCAGTGTCATGGCTATATGACATCAAAATATGTAAATACTCTGCAGAATTGCCATCTCCTGTCCTGATTCTCCAGTCACAATGAATCTGACTGATTCTTTCTGTTTGGTTGATTTCATGTTTAGGGAAGAGGGACCTCTGTTATGAGGTGGCCACTTCCTCAAGCCCCCATTTACTGCAGTTTATAGGGGACAGTGAGTGACAAGTCGTCAGATCACATATTTGGGGGCTGCTGTTTGCGTTTCAGCAAGGAAAGGAGAGCAGCACAGCATTTTGCTACCTATCCTGCCACTGATACTGCATACCTGCAAAACCCAGGGAGCTGCAGTCTATCACCCACCCACCTTGCACAGCTCAAAGGCTCTGCAGGCTACGCCAGAGGATCGCCTTTGTCTCAACACCTCTGCTCTGCTCTGCTTCCACTTCCAGCCGAGAAAGGGCACACCTCGCTCTCTATCTCCCCAGATTAAATCATCTCAAGCCTTTTGTGCCTAATCAACCTAAAATAGCACTCCACTGACCGCACAGGGTCATTTGTTAAATGAGAAAGCTAGGAGAGAAGGTTCATTCAATTTTTAAGCTTTTCTTTTTGAAGCAGTTGCAGGTGGTGCTGAGGACGGGAGCGCCGGATCAGAGGCTGGCTGTGCCTGCTGCCAGCAGGTGTTACACTGCACTCTGCTGGCTCTGCCGCGCAGCTCTGCGGATGCAGCTGCAAACCTCTGCCACGATATGTACTGCTTAGGCTGGGACTTTATTAAACAGGAAAGAGAGTCCTAATAAAAGACAAAATACTGTCAGAACTCGAGCCCTATATAGATGCATGAATCTGTGTGGCCACACCACGCTGACAGCGCTCTGGAAAGTCAAATATCCTTCCCTTCTCCTACCAGCCAGCTCAGCCCACCCTCCCGCTCACTTAGGGGTGGGAGCCCGGAATTCCCCCAGGGAGGAGTATCCTGCTGTCTCCTCTACACACCAGCCAACCAGCCAACGTAGCTGGGTATACAACATAGTTAATCACAGCTGAATAAAACCAAGTGATCCATTCAATAAGCCATCACAGTAAAAAAAAAAAAAAAAAAAAAAAAAAAAAAAAAAAAANAAAAAAAAAAAAACCAACAACAACAACAACAACAACAACAACAACAACAAAAGAAAACAACCACCACTGTTGCTAAACAAGTATTAGCAACTGTTAATTACTAAGATATTCACTGAGCTAGAAAATATTTTTCAGCTATGCCACAAAGCAATGGCCACCCTCATCTTGATTACGATTGATACAGAAATCTTTTCTTGTAAAATGTGCCTATCCATAGTTAAATTATTTGGGATAAAAAATACATTTTAAACAAACCCACACATTCTCAGACACATATGATTCATTTCAACTACCAGGAGCATTTCTTCCAAGAATTCCTCACAGTCGCCTACTAATAACCTATCAGATGAGGGTTGAAAGATGGGATGAACCACTACCTCAGTGCATACCACTTCTGCTATAATTATGAGATGTGCAAAAAATAGACTTGCACTTCAAACTCTTTTTCTTTACTGCTCAAGGGAGATCTTGAGCTCAAACTCCCATTTGAAGAAGTTTAAAAGGAGCAAGGAAGAGACACTATATAATCATGATAGCACTGAATGCACGCAGAAATTGCGGTAATTGAGAACATTGCATCATAAAAATATGAGACAGGGAAATTAAAATTATCTTGTTACGGTATAGGCTTGTGGGTTTTGGAGAACAGCACACAGTGGGGGATGAAATTGTGTCCAGTTACTACTTTAAGACAACAACGTGACGGTAAGGTTTTGGTGCCTCAAGAATGTTTCCACTGGGATCAGGCAATACTCACAGGAATAAATATCACACTTGCATCAGAAGGAAAAAGTTCACTCCCTGGGCTTCGCTGAAGTGCTAGAAAAGTAGCCAAGAAATTCCAAGGCCGTTCTGAGCGGCTGTGGATAAGATTACATTCAGCTCAGCACTTTAGTATGAACAGCTGAGAAGAGCACAGAAGTGGATAGGAAGAAACTCCCAATGGCTCCACCTCCCAGAAAAAAAAATTATCCATAAAATACAAAACGTAAGTGCGCAAAGATATTAATGGAAGATACAAAATTAGTTGATACATTTGTATAAAAACATTAACAATTTATATATTTTAACCATTACCTATACATCTATTTCTTTCAATACAAGATACACTTAATGTTAATTATGCACTGACAAAATGTTCTTCCATTTCCTGCATGTCCATTTGCTGTGTAAGACAGAAAATACAGCTGATGATCAATTTTTAAATTAAAATGCATTAGTAATAAAGAAAAAATTAAATTAGAAATTTTAATTTAATAAACTGTATAAATCATAACCATGCCCCACTATTATTTTAAGTGTAGAAGGAAAATCTGAGGGAGAGCAGCCAGAAATCTTTAGGTGGCAAAAAGACGACATTGCTAGACAGAATGGAAGAGAAATGGAGGAAGAATCTCTGAAGATGGCAGCTTGGCTGAATGTGAGGGAGTCTGCATGAGTACATGCAGGTCTGGGACTAGTAGACGGGGGGTGGGGAAACCTGAGTGGGTGCCAATAAATGACTCTGTGGTATGTCTGAACTTGCCTGAAATACGGCTGGGTCTGAGCGCTCCCAAAGCTGGTTGTGCCTATATGACTGATAACCAGCAGAGAAAAGAGATAAAAAGCACCAAGGGGATGGAAACCATTATTACCCTTCAGCCTGATGGTCACAGGTGCTCAGAAAGCAGCATCAGCACTGATTCTCATTACTTCTAAAAGATATTTACTCCTAGAATGTCACAAGAGAGCCTACATACTATGTAAATGGCATCTGGACTCACCGAGCAGTTCCTCAGGAGTGCTAATCAAGGGAAATAAACAGTCACAGTCATTCACTATCAGGAAGTGACCAAAGTTTCATCTCCTGACTGGCACTCACACATATCCCGACAAAGGAGAGAGTTTCCCATTTCCTTGCTAAAAGGGAGAGGAGTGCAAAAGGACAAGCTTTTTTTATATTTTAACCTCCTGTTATTATCTTCAAAAGTAATGTTGATGGGAAAAAACAGTAGTATGGACAGATTTCATGGGTACAGAGAGCAATTAGCAAGTAATCCATGGTCTGTGGGCAGAAGACTGAGTGCCTTTGAAGCATCTCAGGAAGCAACACCTGGTGAATCTTGCTGCCAGGTTCTTACAGGGATATGTTTCCCCCATCCTGAGCTGTGAAAAGGTTGACAGTTGGGCTGGACTTGGCTGCAGGATGACAAAGGCAAGTAGTCTTTCCCAAAAGCAGAGGGAATGATGCATTTATTTTCTGCCACAACTGCCACATGGCTGTGCTCAGGGCTGCTTCCACTGCTGACAGATGGAGACAGGGTAGAAGATTAAATGTTTGGCCAGCCAAGTGTTAGCCACAAATATTCCAGATGTTTCAGCACAGCTGATGCTCATGTTCTGGAGAAATTAAAAGAGGGGGGTTGTGTCTCTAGATATTTATTTTCTTTTTAAATATTGCAGTCATGTCTTCATTTTTATTTGGGTTGTTATATTTTTTAAAATGTTACACCAAGTCACATGTAACATTTCAATTGTTTTGGAAAGCATGGAATTAGTTTATGGGAAGCTGTTATACCTAAGCATGTTTTATATCAAAAAGTTAACATTTTGAAAAAATAAAATTAATTAAATTAGAACCTTTAAAAAAGTAATTTACACTTCCTTACTTTTTGGAAGAAAAAAAAAAAAAGGAGATGAAAAAGTAAGCAGAACCTAGCATATAGTCAAACAAATACAGCTGTGTATCCCTGCCCTGCCCAGCTATAATTTTGTTTACTAAAAGAGTTTCATCATGACAAGAACATATAATCTTCTACTTCAAATGCTGAGAAGACATAATTCTAATAAAAAAGGAAGTACCATTTTTTCAGCTACTTGCCTCTTCTTCTTATATCTTGTAGATTGCTGAAGCTAATGAATACAAATATCTAATTTATCATTTCATTTTCATAATCTAATATTCAGGTTCTCAGTGGGCCTTCTCCAGCCTAAAAGTGAGTACCAACAGAAAAGTGTGCTGAATTGAACAATTCTCTTTTTAGCCTTTGTGTGAATTTTTAATTGTATTTGATATAAAATGCTTTGTATAGAGTATTAAAAAAACTTGTATTCCCCAGAAAGATTTACCTGTTTATATGTAACACATGCACTCCATATTTGCTTTCAATTCTGTACTTTGTTGGATCACTTGCAGGAGAAATCAATTCTTCATTTTTGTACCTGACAATCAAGAAAAATTAAAACTCATAAATATCAGCACCTATTCATTCATTTGGTAGATCTTTGGATCAAGATATCATTTACTATCATCTGAACTCTCTCTATTTGCACATAATATTTTCCAGTATGTATGGATAGATAGATACATATTCGGCCATGAAGGCAAAGCAGGACCATCATAGCAGCAAGGAAGTGGAAAGAGAAGATGTGCACTCAATCTAGAAGAGGAGGAAAAGAATTAAAGAGAAGATGGCATGGGGCTGGAACTTTCAAGTCCACTAGCCCTGACACAAGATGGGAAGCAAACTTTATCGTGCACCAGAGTAAAATGCTTCAGCACAAAAAAGGGGAGCAGCAACAGAATTATGCCTCATGTTAGGCTTTTACAGTCCAGCCTGAGGCTTTCATATATACAGGACAGCAGCTGTCCAGAGAGGAGGGCAGTCATGTCCTCCTCAGTGACCACAGATACAGCTCATGACAACAGCAGCACTGTGCACCTTTATCCAGGCTTAGAAAGTAGCCTGTGAGTTCCGTATATTTTGCCACTTGTGTTCAGGAAATTCAATGGCCAAAAAGACTGGAATGCTTTCCACTGCCTCCTGAAATGCTTGAGTTTGCTTCTCACATTGCATGGGGCCACTCAGCAAGTTTTCCTCCCACTGCTTCCACTGCAGTATCAACTGCTACAATCCAGCACATCTAGGAGGATTATAAAGGGGATTTAACAAAGCCATTATATGCATGACACTTATAAACTATGGCATAACTTTCAAATGAAAAGAGCTTAACAACATTTTTAGAGGGCTAGGAAAGGCCAGTCTCTTACCATTGTACAACAGGGGTTGGAAATCCTTGTACAGTAAAGCAAAGGCTCACAGACATCTTTTCCCAGACAGTGTGAGACCTCAGGCGCACTAGAATTTCAGGGGCTCGACTTATTGTTTCTTCAATGATATGTCTTTCCAGAGCCATATTTTCTTCTACCTATTAAACATGGGAAAAGAAAAGAAGTAGTTGGCACCAGCCTCAAATAGGGTAGGAGATCTAACTTTAAATTCACAAAAAGCTGCTTCATCACTACACATATTTGAAGTACACGCCTAAATTTCAGTATATCTTGAAATTATTTTTTTGCAGAGGAGCAAAAGGTTCAGCAGTTACCATTCTTTGCACAGCAAGTCTGTCCAGATGCTCTCGAGCACGGTGCCTGGCTGTGTGAATCTCTTTTTCCAAAGCAGACAGCTCACTGGCAAAACGGATTCTTTTCTCATCACTTACATGAGACTTTTGCTCATGACTCCTGTGGGACAAGAAAAAAAATCAAGTAACCACTGTAAAGCTTTAAGTTTGTCACTCATACACATCAGGCAACCAAGAGCTCTGAAACCATATTAGTGGGATATAAAATTTAGGTTAGGAATCTTTCTTAGCATCTGTTTGTGTATCCTAATAATGGATATGTGAAATCATGTGAATTTTCTTCAATATTCTTTTTGTATTTGTGGGGCCATAGCTCTAAGTCCTGAATTTTGCTGTGGTCACATTGATATGGTTCCCTGCAGTCCTATAGTAATCAAGATCAAGAACCTGCCCAGCCTCCTTCTGGATCCTGATTTTCGTTTGCATGGACACAAGAAGGCAGAGGAGTGAAAGCAAGTTCTGTGCCTGTTCACAGCCTATTAAAAGTTGTGCCTTGCTTACACAGTACCCTTTAGCTTTAGAAGCTTTAGAACCTCCAAGCTCTTGTAGCTCCATGGGCTGTATCACCTGACCTCACCTGAAAGATACAGACCAAGGAGTTCACAAGGATTTGAACAACAGCTGCATGCAACAAAAGCTGTCCCTTGACAAGTATGAGCAGGAACTATTATAGAAACTACCAGGAAAATATAAAGTTTTGAAAAAATTGTGAGTTGCTCCCTGGAAACCTAACCCCAGAGATTTTTCAGAATTCCTAAAAATACTCCAACTCATAAATGTTTTTAGGAGGAGCTAGCTCTGTTTCCTTCATTCATATTGATTCAGTAAACAGCCTATGGTACTCTTTTCCTTCCCAGGAGAAAAGAAAAAGGTACTGAATATCAGAGATTTCTAACATATCAATATAATCAACACATGGCAAGACTCTGAAAACATAACCCAAATAAGAAAACCTCCATGAAATTCAGTGAATCAAGATATTATTTGTCTGACACTTAAAAAAAATTCTTTTTACCATCTCAATGTACTTTAAACACCAGCCACGTCTTGCCACTTTTTATATTGCTGAAATTAACAACAGTTTTTAAAACCTAAATTAAAGTATACAAAATTTGATTTTCCTAGTGATTTCTGTTCTGAGGTTATATATTTCAAACCAATCCAAGTACCAGAACCATATGGATGTATATGATTTGCACAACATATTTTCTACAAACATGGCAGAATTCCTTCTTGTAATATATATCCTCCATGTCTTTGGTGCAGTAACTGTAGAGCAAAGCAGAGCAGAAACAGTGAAATTCACTAAGGGGAATATTGTCATGAGCACAGTTACTCTGGGACTTCTTATCAAGGCAGTAACTGAGACATGACAATAAACCCTTTTGACATTCAGGAAAGAATTTAAAACATTTAAATTGATACAAATTAGAAATTTAGGAATAGTGGAGTAGCTCTGTTCAAAATGAGTTCTGGGTATTAGGAGGATTCTAGTTTTTGTTTGCTTGTTTGTTTTAAAGCTGTTTTCAAGGGTCAGAGTGGGGATTAGGGGAACAACTCTGGGTTGAAATATGAGACTGAAAGTGACACTCAGTCATTTAGTGTTCCAGCCAAAACAGATTAGTGAAGAACAGTGACAGAGAAGCCCCCAGTCCTGTCAACTCTGACAAGAGCCTTGGCAAAAGAGTTCGGACCAGAGCCACTGCACAGGTCAGATTGGACCAACAGAGCTTTACCTTTTCCTGGATTCCTGCATTGTTTCATGCGCCAAGGTGCGTGCCCTCCTGGCACAGAGCCTACACGTTGTTTTGCCCAAGCCAGATGATTCATAATAAGCAGCCTGCCTGGAAGCAGCCCTTCAAATTTAAAAGACATTGTTATAATCCAGCAATTCAGGTTAAAACATGAACTCACAAATGTCAAAGAAATTACTTTCAGCAGAATGAGTGCAATACCACAACTGAGAAACCTCTGCATCTTCACTGACTGCACTAGGTGTTGACTGTCACTTGTCCTTCAAGGGCTTAATGCCCATCATCTGTCACTGGGGATCATTAGGCATTTTATTTCATTCTATTAAATTTATATTTATTTCAGTCTTCAATCACTCAGGTGTGATGATAGCATTTCAGTGAACCCCAAGGGTACCAGCCTGTCTAATACACAAATCATAAAGATTCCCCATAGCATTGTCTGTTTCTAAGTATTCCTGATTTTCTATATTTCACAGAACTTTCTGCAACTGTCCTCTTTCATAAGGGAATCTGGACCAGCTAGACAGCTAGGTAGGCATGTAATTACTAAGTAGGGAGAATGGTGATTCTGAAGCAACCACAATACAAAGTTCCAGGCTTTGAGATAAAAAGAATGTGTATTTTCTGTTAAAACTCTGGTATTTCAAACGAGAAGCATTAAGCCTTCATTTAAGTTTAAAAAAGGAAATTGAATCACAAAAACTATAATTAGTCACAGCCAACTTCAGGAGAGGGAATATCATCATGTCATATGGAAGAATGGGTAAAAAGCTTATTTCTATGGCTCACAATAAGTATCATGGCAATTTTTCTTAAGTCAGAGTTTCTATTTTAGCCTACAAGGAGGAATTTTCCATTTAGAGGTACCAAACAGGACAGATCCTAAGCTAAAAGGTGTGTGTAGGTATCTTGTTATCTTGTTGCTAGGAAGTTTAGCTGGGCTGGTGGGAGATTATAGGCAAGGTGCATGCCAATGGAAGGAAGCAGAAAACTGTCATTCTGTATAAATCCCAATTTTTTGGGCTAGAGGGGAAAGGTATCTTGATTTAAGAAGTGACTACCCAAAACAGAGACCTGTCTGTCTATGCTCAAATACATGGCACTTACTTTCTTGCTGCATATTCCTCAAGCACATATCTTGTCTGAATGTTGCGATAGGACTGATCAAAGTGCTTGTGCCTCCTCTGGTAAAATGGCAATGCTACTGAAGACATACTTCCTCTGTGACAACCAGCAATTCCTGCAGAGAGTGAAGTTACCCATATATTTAGCCATGCACACATTCAGCCATATATTTCAGACACTTTGATATTTTTTGAGATGTAGACATGTGTGTGAACATATCCAAATGTATAAAATTGCACCCATTTGTGACAAACACAGCCATCTGTCACACACGTGGGTACCTCAGGCTGTATCTTATCAGCTGAACAGTGTGAGCTGTGGAATCATGGATGAAAGCATAAAAGGTATTTCACTCAATCATTTTTCCCCTTCTTTGCAGATGTCATTAACGCCTCCAGAGAAATTTCTAGAGATGGAAATTTGACAGGTTTTTGGCCATTGTTAGACATTTCAGCTCTCTGCTCTTCAAATCTTTCACTTTTTCCATTTTGGCAATTTGTGCTCACTATGTTTTGTCCAATTCACCATGACAACAAATAGACAGTATTCGCTCACTTTTGTAGCAGCCTGTTGAAGATTTTCTTTATTTTTCTTTCCTGCTCTCTTATTTAAACTCAACAAAGCTGGGTCATGCAATCTTTCCTCGTGGGTTTTTTTCTGGACTATCAATCATTCTGGTTTCCTTCTTCTGGACTTTCTCCAAAGTATGGCATAGTTTTTGATCAATATTTGGATAGAAGGTTCTAAGAAATATTCTGGGTGCTCCTAGAAGCAGTGTGGCGGACAAGAGCACATTTCCCACTGAGTTAAAGTTAAGCAGATTACCAACCAGATCACCAAAAGAACACAGAGGTGCCTACATCCCTTTGTGCTTCCTGCAAAAGTGGGGAATATCATGAGCCATTTTGTGAGTAGGTGCTAGCTTCTGTAACTGTCGTCTGGGTAGGGTATAGGGTTCTCTAATCCTGGGCCATGTGGCCCAAACAGTGGTGAGGGATCCCAATTGACCTGCCAAAACCTCCCCCACAAGGCACCTACACTTTGGTGACAACAGAAGCAAGCTCCCAATATAAGTCTATAAAGCAGATGAAGATTTAGTTTAGTAATTTAAATTACTGCAGTAACCTCGAATACCCTCCTAAAAGCTGAGTGGAGCATCCCTGATGTTAATGCTCCCTGTAGGGTGCAGGCTGCCAGCTCCATGCCAGCACCCAGGGCACAGGCTGAGCACGGCCTGGGATCCACCTCAGGGCACCCACAGCAAGTGAAGCAACGCCAGCTCACCCAGGGAACACGTTAAGAGTGTGTCAGGGTCCTGAGGACAGCAATGGACCTTGGACCTGACTGCCCCAGCCCAGCCTCCTCCAGAGCTCTCCTACCCTGCCCACAGCCCAGGACCCTATGTCAGTCCCTAGGGCCATCAGTTTCTGTCTCAGAAATGACACAGCAGAACCAGTCTCCAGGCCCTCCCTGGACGCAGATCATGCCAAGAAGAATCTTCCTCAGACCCACACAAAAAGTCCAGATTTGTAACAAAAAGTCACATAAATAAGCAGGTTCATTATGCATATCAAATGAAAGCTCCAAGGGATTTGAATAGAAATCTTATAAACTCATTTAGATAAAACATTTAAGAAGTTAAAATGACAGTATTTCCAGTATATAGTATTTATTGAAAAAAGGAAAATATAGTCATTGGTTAAGTAGAGTAAAAAAATGTAACTGTGTCTGATTGTTACTTGCTGATAGTCAAGGCCAGTCAGATGCTCCTAAATTATGATGTTCTCAGAGCAGCTACTTTTACTTTTCCAATAAAAAGTAAGGAGCAAATAGTAGATATATTTAATAGAAGTTACATCTTATTTTAAAATGTTCAGAGATCTAAAGAGATTTTTACAATTTATCACTTCATAACTGCATCTTCTGCATAACTTGGAGTTACCTTTTTCAGCTCTTTTTCAAGAGATATGAGAATGACAAGTCACAGATATAGAAATGAGAGCTTTAGGCAAAGCACAAGACACTGCAAAACAAAATTTAAACAGGTTTACAGCATTACTATGGGGCATTGAAGAAATATATTGCCACATTTATAGAGAAATAAGAAAGTTAGCATGACCCAAATTAGTTCAGCACCTCACAGAGATGCTGGCTTAGTAAAATGCCCTCATCCAATGCTGAGCTGACATGGACCCCTCACGGACCTATTAACTCATCATATGATACAATGTCTTGGTTACATGAGCAGAGTTGCACAGACCCACGAGCAGCCTTGGCTCCTCCTAGTTTTGATAACTGTACATCATGTGATGCTACATCTGCAGACATTGAACACTGGTTTTCTTCCTGCTACCTAATTGTGTGCCTATTGTGTACATGACACTGGATTTTCACATTAGTTAACTGGACACTTAACGGTAAAATTTTCCCTTTTTTCTATTTTTAATTAGTCTTTTTACCTAAATGAAGGTGCAAAAGACAAACACAGATTAAGCTCACTCCACTGTTAAGCACTACTCATGTTTACACGTGGCTAAGTTAAATAATTCTGTGAATTTATCAACATGCTATGTAAATGTTGCCACGTATATAATCCACACTAAGATCCACTTTATAAGGATTGCAGAGAAATGCCTATTTATCTGGATAGATCAATCTAAGTTATTTTCGTTTTTGAGAGAGGAGAAAACACCATTGTGATTTACAGTCCAGCCTTTCTCACTAAATGTAAAACTTACATTTTAATTAGCGTGTCTTCTTCTATTTGTCAGCACCTGGACTCCTTAAATTTGGGTTCATGTATTTTTCATTTACGCAAACATCTGCAGTATGGAAACAAGGGTAGCCATCCACTCACAGCCTTCATACAAGCAATTAACTGAGCTTGTTAGCAGCCAGACTCACTTCGCCTTCTGCTAACACAGAGGGGAGCTGCTTGGCAACAATTCTAAATGTAATAATAATCATCAGTTAATTACAAAAATGTTTGCGGAGTATGTATTTAATACTTAATAGTGCTGCAAAGACAAGGATCAGAAGAGAAAAATCAAAGTCCCACTGTAAAATCAGCATATAGGGTATTGAGCTCCTGATAAAAGTTTATACTGTGTTCCTAGGAACAATATGTTGACTGTTTTACAAGTTTTCCACTGATACACATTTATATGACATGTTTGAAATATAGTCTAATATTTGGACAACCTACCACTCCGACTGTTAGAGAACATGGTATGTTAATGACAGCTTAACTGCAGTGAATTTATTGATTTAAGTGAACCAAAAATTTATTAATGGCAGTGTCTGGAGACCTAATTATACTGGCAAGTGAATTGGTAGAACTGACTCAAAAGTGAGATGAAAGAAGTGGTCTGGCAGAGAAATTGGGGGATAAAAATCTCAGTAGAAAATTGAGAGTCCAATAACAACAAAAAAGGGTAAGTCTAGAGAAAGACAAATTAATTACCTGAATAATTATAACAAGTTAAAAAGCAAATCTCAAGTTCTATTTACCAAGTTCTACTGCAACAATTTTGGAGGCCTTGCTGAAATACTTGGCCTGTGTGTCATAAACAATATTTGAGTTATATCCATGCACATCCTATTAACAAACCTGGGTTTCAAGAAAAAGACCTAGAATTACAGGAAAAAGATGATCCTAAAACATGTGGTGTCTCATCTGACCTTTACCTTGTTAGTGAAATGTAGCACCACTGTACTCCTTTATTTTTATTATTGTTATTCCTATTTCTATGTCTGTAAATGCTGGGAACATCAAAAGGACCTAAAGTGCAGTAGTCTATGTGCTGTATAAATCACTCAGAAGACTATTAAACACAAAGAGAGGTATCACCTCAGCCAAAATGTCCTTAAGGATTAATGACATAAAAACACAGGTGAATTAGACTATTCAAGTTTACATAAACATACATTTCTTCACGCTTTGTAGCACGTATATAAAAATTTTACTTGACCGTGAGTAAAAAGCCGAGCACTCAGGTCAGGATATGCATAGTTTTGTGACACAGTAATACTGATCTGAATAGAAAGCCATAATCTAGGACCACATGACAAGGGGCCACATTCTTGAGCAGAGAAGCCAAGGGTCTGATATAAACATTGTTAGTCTGATAAGTGAGTTAATTTAAGATTTAAAGGACAAGCAGCAAATTCTAGCACAATCATTTACGTTGCCTCAGAGAGCAGGCGTACAACCAACTAAATTGATGGATGGCTTGACAAATGCCATGGTAAGAAGAACATGGCTGCACTCACCATAGATAGACAACTTGTATTTCTGGATTTAGAAGGCTCATGTCACAAGCAATGCACTGTACAGCATGTATTTTCTCAGCCTGACCTGCCAGTGCTATACCATGCAACATGCACTTCTGTGCTCATCTCTGTTCCTGGCCATCTGCAGAAGTGCCAAAAATTATTCAGGAGTTCTTGCCTGTCCTCACGTAGCCAGAAATTTCTTTGACCATTTGCACTGATTTGAGGGCTTGTCCCATTTTTTCCATGATTTAGACATTTTTTTCTCTACCTGTCTCTTGTTCTGCTAGCTATTTTCCACATTGTTCAAAGTTAAGTGTTTTCAAGAAGCTGCCAACTTAAATTTTACAGTGCAGAAAAGACCCTGATATTTAACAGATAAAATATATTTAAATCTGTGTCACCTACATACCACAAAGAAAGATAGGAAAAGAACTCATCTTCTATTTAATTGGTTGCTCCTAATGACCAGTATAAAAAATTACCATGTTGCCTCAAAAAATATGTGATCCTTTCTAGATGGCTATATCCATGCTGTAAAGATTGTAGACTTAATAACATATTATCATTTTCTCCCATAAACTGACTTTGGTGGAAATCTCATAAAACCATCATGAGTCATTATGCAGCTCTAGACACTGCAGTCAAAACAGAATGGGAGGTAGATCATCTGGTTAATTGTTCTCCATTTTGATAAGAAACTAATTTGATAAAAAAATGATTTGACAAAATTTCTAATATCTCTCCAGTCTTTTTTCTCTATACACATGTGCATATGTAGATTTTCCACAGAAAATTATGTTTTGTGAATGAACAGACCTACTCAAGTATACTGTAATTTTAAGATGCTTACGTCCTCCCATAGAAGATCTTGTTCAGTCTGCATAAGAATTCAGTTTTAGATTTTCAACAATAAACAAAAATGTTCACCATTTAAAAAAAAAAAATCATACGGAATTCTCACTTGCTTACTCTCCTGAATTCCAAACATTATTCAGCAAGTTTAAAAAGTTCTTACGTTTTTCTTTTTGATTTCTTTAGCTGCATCATAATCAGTGTTATCTTTTACCGATCACATCTCCTTTTCATGGAAATAGTATTTTCCTCATTTCACCAGCTGGTTTTAAACACATTCAAATAATCCCCCAAAATGCATTAACTACTTTTGTTATTAAAAATAATAACACCAAAAAAAAAAATTCTCTCCTCTATTTCTACTTATCTGAATATCTAGCAAAGCAACATTTTCAAGCAGCTGACAGTACCGGCCATCATTGTTTTGAATGAGTAGACTTTCAACATTTCCCAAGATCAAATGATAGAGTTTTTAATGACATACAGGTAGATTAAGCAATTTAATGCAATCATTTGGCTACAGCGCATCTATGATTAGTTAGAATGAACACCTTGACTTTTTAACAGTCCCGGAACGGCTTGTTTCACACTCTAGCCAGAACAATTAGTATGGAGGTAATTTGAAATATATAACGGGTGGTCACAGTCATATCCACATATCCACAACTCTTGATAAGGACCTTTGCTCTGTGGAGGTGAGCAGCAGGCAGAGTCATGGGTACCATTCCCTTCAGCAAGGTAATTGTTGTAGAGGGAAGCACCAGATCCTGTATTTTAGTGAGTCTATACAAGAATATAATTTTGCATTTTCTGTGGCTCCCATGAAGGAAAGGAGTGGAAGCTTCCAAACTGACTTTCTTTCCATATCTCTAATAGAAGCTGAAGAGTATATATGCCAGATAGGGTACTAATGTGAATGTTACCTTATGAATTCATGATCATACAAGACTGGGAATTAAATGAGGCTAAATTTGTCCACATTGACTTGAATCCTTGCCACCCTAACATTCCAAGTGCACAATGTTCAAACATGTTCCGATAAAGTTTGAAGACTTCCCTTCATTTGGCAAGTGTATTATATCCCTTCAACTGGGCAGCTAAGAACATTAGAGAGTGGGATTATAAAAATAATTTCCCATCATCCCAACATTTATTATCCTTCATTATGGTACTTTTATTGGCTCATAGGTATTATCAACACAGAAGCATAATTTCAAGAGCATGAATTGGATTTCCCAAGATTCCATCAGTGGTATTTAGCTGGAATTTTCATGTGCCACAGAACATTTCACTTATCTTAGAGCATTACAGACACCAGAAACACGTCTTCTGGAAACATGTACTTGAAAGCATGGCAGATACAAAATAAAAGTAGACCTTTTTT